>JALKBU010001178.1:0-15390 GCA_023091735.1 Trichomonas tenax | reverse complement strand
AATTAGGAATCGACCTCAAGGTCTCTGTTATATAGCAACTTATTAAGAAGTTGTCAGCTGACATCGAGCTTGTTTACATGTCAGTTATTCTTCCACTTTGATTCCACGTTTTTGTTGAATAGAGAATGCATTGATGCGTGCTATGATATATGCAAGACGACAGCCAATGAATTCTATCGATTGAAAATGTAGTTTTGCTTTAAAATGAAAAGATATCAGAATAAAATCATTTCTAACTTTTCGATTTTTAAATCACTGTTATTGCATATGCTCTATATTTGAAGTGCCCATCGATTTTGAAGATCGGGAGTTTCCAAATATTTAGCGTGCGATTAAATACCTGAAATATATTGAGAAAAATTGCTTCGCCTCATAGCTCAATTTGAATTGGAATTGAGGATAAAGTGATTATGTTTCCAACTGCTTGTCGGCTATTCCAAATTATTTTTGATTCCATTATTATCCATTATTCTTAATTCCAATATTGAAATTGATTCCAAATTTTGAGAGCATTTTTCATTTTTTTGGAGATCTTGATTGCTATTGAACATAAATACGGTTACTGGGCATAACCAGCGGTAATATTAACATTTTTGTATGGAGTAATAACAAGATATCAATGAAATTCTTCGAATTTAAAATATGTATATATATCGAAAAATACTAAATCAAGGATGAATACCTATTAATGGGATCTTATTCAATGTAGATATTACATGTAGTGCATTTGAATATCTAGATCTCGTATTTTTTGCATTGATTTCTCGAATTAAATTAAAATCATATTTTATTACTCCATCATGTTGCCGATGTAATGATCATAACCATGGTTATTATAATTTCAATATATTATTAAACCCGTACGATAAATTAAAAAATGAAAAACATAAATATAAGAAAAATCATGGTCAATTTACAAAAAGAATGTATGGTTAATAATATAAATGGAAGAATTACATGATATCATATGAATTATCAATTAAAAAAGATGCTATCTACAGAAATTTCCAAATCGAAGTCAAAAAACGAATTCATCATTAAGGAATCAAAATTGTTCTCTTTGGATGCAACTGCCTTTTCCTCAATTTTTACTGGATGGGCGCGCATATAATTAGAATTACTCTTTCTGAATAAGTTGAAATAGCGATTTCTAACAGAATTCGCTGTTCTTCCTGGCATCATGGAAGCAATACGCTGCCATTTTGATCCAATAATTGCAACCTGATCAAGAATGAAGTGATCTTCTTCAACCTTCCAGTGATCAAGTTGGATGTCTGGCTTCAGGTAGTTGTTGTACCTGCTCCTGCACTGTCTTGGAGTACGTCCTTTCATGTCAATGGCGATTGTCCTCCAATCTAAGTATTTGCCGTATGTCTCAACGAGTCTCTTAAGCTTTTCGTCTTCCTCTGATGTGAATGCGTAACGCTTGGACTACCTGTATGTGTTAAGTCTTCTGAGACTCATTAATGAATTCTGGAAAACTTAAAAATGAATAAAAAATAATTTGAAATAATTTTGTCTATAATAGTATTAGCATTATAAAAAGATAAAAATTATCGCCATTATTCAATTATTTGAAAGCCTTTTCAAATAAAATTCTAAATTAACTGCTTCAAACATGATAAATATCAATATGAAATTGAAAATAAAACTGTTTAAAAATTGAGAGCACAAAATGCATCTTTTATTCATTATACATGAACATATTTTCAAATAAAATTGATTACAAAAATTCGAAAACAAAATGTTATATACCACCTATCGCGTAATTTTTGAGTTAAAATCATTTTGAACATTTTATATTTTCAAAAGTCATATACAAAAAAATTGACTGATCTTTGATTTGAAAGGATAAAGAAATTGCTATGATTGGTATTATTTAAATACTACAATTTTATTTTAGAATTTAATTTGCCCACAGGATTGGCTTTGAGGGGAATTTCAGGTGTCAATAATACAATGAATATCACCTGACTCAGATCTAAATGTTTAAGTCAATTATAGCTCTCTGCATTTCGACATTTCTTGTTGCTTGATATGTCACCAAAATCATTGACACCAATCGTTATTTTTGTGTCATTGATACAGCTACAAATGGTCTAAACCTATATTTATGAAGAACCTTTTTCAATACTCAATTGAACAATTTTATAATGGATCACACCACATGAAATATATTGTACACAGTCACCTAATTCGTTCTATACATACAGTTAACGCAAACAAGAATCACATAAATAATATCAAATGACAAAGCGAACATTGTTTGATGTTATTTAATTTGCTCGATGGGTTTAACACAATCTATTACAGGTGATACAGATAATATTTTTAAAATTATAATATTCATGCCACAAAGGCAATCTCCTATTTCATATCTTTTCAGTTTTTGTGTTTCCGGCTTAAACACAGCATATTTAGATATATAAGCTGATGTCATGTATGTGCATATGTTCGCAATTGTGAATAAGCAAAGATTTGATGAGAACCTTGGATTTTATTTATGATGATCCCTCAGGATCCCAACAGTGCAGGTACAACACATAAATGTATCTCCGCATAGGCGTAACGAGTTCTCGAATTATCCTTAATTCCAAGAATAATCTTCTGAATTTTTAAGTGATGCCTTGTCAACAAATAAAAAAGGACATTTATATTCTTGCGTACATAATGTGTATATATATTCCTCATTATAAAATTGAATAAATGCAAACACAAATATTGATTTGAAAGATGATTTTTATGCAGGGTGTTTTTATTGAGGAAACAGAATGCATACACGTATCTGGAGATACTCACGATGATTATATTTATGAGATAACAAGCATTTCAATTAAAAAATTTGAGATTTGAAATGACCTAAAATAAAAAAAGCCCGATAGAAAATGAAGTTCTCTGATCAATGTATGCGCATTTGCATACATATCGACAGCTGGGTATTAGGTTTCCTCAAACATATTTTGTTCCTGCTCACGCCAATCCGATTTTTATGACACAATTAGAATAAATGTTGATTTAAACTAATATTATTTATAGAAAACTTGTTTGCTATCTATCCATAAAATAACAGCTTCAAAATACGACATTTATTTCATGAACGCAAAATCTAACAAAAAACATTTCGAGTTCAACCCACAGTCTTATGGGGTCCATTCTAGTTATAATGGGGATATGAGAGATTGTTTTATAAGGGAAATTAACACATTTGTTCAATTGCAAAATAGAATTAACAAATGAATCGAGAAATGTTAATATTGATACTATATTTGATGTTTCTCTCTTCATTCCTTTATAACTGAATGGTAACTAAAGAATAATAATCTGAATTTGATAAATGAAAAATAAAATAATGAAAAGATTCATAATTTGATGGTATGAGTGGGTTTTCTAGATCGAGTAAATGATAAGAGGTATCAGTACGACGAATGAAACAACCCATGAAAGAATATAGAACAAAAACCAATTAAATACTTTATCAAGTCGAATATTGATGAATGAATCAGCAAACACTGAGCAGTTTGTAGCATTTGGATCATCCCATGAGCATTTATTTTCTTCCGAAAATTGTGAAACTTTTTTGAGGATGAAATATGTTTGTTTTATTATTGGTTCTGTCTTCTTTGTCGTCAATTGTGATAATAGGTAAGAAACAATGATGACACAAGTCAACATTAAAACAGAGAAAAGAACAAGAAAAGTTTTATTGTATTCGAATGCGATATTGAATATGAACAATGCTATGATAACAAATAAAATGATGAAGATTGCCAAAGATAAATATTTCCAATGTGATTTTTCGAAATACGTCCAATATTTGGATCTAAGGAGCTCAAACCAATGTGCTGAGAAGAGCGCGAGTCCCAGATGTCCAACAATGAAGAAAAACGCAATTATTGTTGCAACAAATCTCAATGATAAAGTTTTTAACTTTCCAAACATTAAAAATTTGTATTTTTTACATGTCAGAAATCGATTTTTGTTTTCTAATTGAATTATTTACATGACAAAATATATAAATTTACATGACAATACTATTTATTACGTGACAAGAATATGATTTAAGTGGCGGTTTTCCTACAAAATATGACAAAATTGAAAGCCGTAAAGAAGTGAAAGTGTTATTTCTGACATGTAAAATTAAAATAAGAATCTCAATTTTCTCGAAAACTACTCGATTAAGTCCATATTTTTATGAAATAAAATAATTATACATGTGAAGTTTAGTACTTATCAATGATAATTTACTTCAAATCATGAATAATATTTAGAAATATGAACGAAATCTGTCCAAATTTGAGTTATTTTTGTTCCAAATGTTATAGACTATCTAATTATGAAGAGAAATCAAATTATACCAATATCAATTTTATGCATGAAGATTTTCATTTATTACTCAAAAATCATTCCAAGGATCCCGATTCCTTTCGTCAAAGACGTCACAGGAATGTTCCACAACGGAGAGTTCTTGATTATCTCGCGCGAAATTCGAGTATTTCAAGATTTCCTCAGGATAAGCAAAAATCGCATTCATATTTCAAATCCTCTTCAAATGGAAATAACAGACGAAGAATTCGACGTTTTATCTCAAGTATTCCAAAACATAGGAAATTCAATTATTTATCGATTCAATTTAGTCGATTTTCAGAAAGCTAACATTCTTATTTTACCTCAATTTGTCGGTTCCAATCCAAACATATTCCAAAATACGCTCGATTGGTGCAAAACTTTCATAAATCAAATTTTATTAAGCGATACTTACATAGATCTTGCGAAAAAACTTAACAAAAACTCAGGTGGTAAAGATCTGATGAATTATGTGCATCAAAACGGTGCTTCTATCGATAGATTTTTCGCATTTGTGCAAAATCTCAAAGTTCCTGTTCAAGAATTCATCGAAAACACACCTACCAACGACAACCATGTCGAAGATAAGCAATTAAACGTTGCCATTTTCTTCGGCACGCGATTTATGTATAATTTAATCGAAAATTATGTTGTAACAATTCACAAAGGAATGGAATACAGAGTAATCAGAAGAGCAATATTCAATAAATCTATTGATTCCATTATTCCATCACGCAACGTTTCATATAAAGATTGGTACGCGAAAAAGAACAAAGTTACTGATTTGGATCCAATTCTTCCATTTATTCATGTCATTCCTCCAAAAACAGAATTTGAGACACCAGAGAGCCTCATGGAGGAGCTTACGAAGTATCCAAGCCATTACAGTCTCTTCCATTTCAACTTAGAATACATCAAGAACAACAAACTTCCAATAATTAACGAAATATTAGCACGCATTCCAGAAGACTTTGTTGACACTATTGATGAGAATGAGAACTTCCTTCCTATAGAACTCTGCTTCTATTACTTCATTCCGAGAACTATCCAAGCAACACTGATGAACTACAATAGATTAATCGAACAAATAAAGCCATTTAGAACAGGAGACATCGCTTTTAGCAACAAAGTTAAAAACGCAATTCGCCATCTTCGCGATCACATTGATTTCAAGTTTAGAAACTGGGATATTGTTGCACAACTTTTAATTGATCCAACGTATAACTTCAGGAGTTCTCAGTTCATTCACAACTACCAAAGATTGGAATATCTCGGTGATGCAGTTCTCGATTTATTGTTCGGCATCGCAATTTATAATTCATGTCCAGAAGCAAATGAAGGAGAGATGTCTGAACTCAAAGTTGTGCTCTGCAAGAACAATCTTTTCACAATTATATCGCAAACAATTGGTTTAAAGGATTTAATGGAAACGAATTCTCCTACAAACTATGAATTCGGAAAGAAAGGTTCTGCAGATTTGCTTGAAGCACTCTTTGGTGCAATATACCTCGACTCCGATCTCTTCTCTACTGTTGCTGTATTCAAGAAAGTTATTCAAAGCGACAGAGATGAAATCATTAAAGCAATCAATCATCCATTAACAAGCAAAGCTCTTGATTATGCTATTAACACTGAAGTTGGCAGCTTTTTATCTCTTGATTTGCCAACGAGAGTATCAGTGAGACCACTGAAACTAAATGAGATATCAAGAGTCCTTAAAATGGATATTCAGCGCGACCAAGTCACACCATTTACTGTCGCTCTCACTCATTCATCTGCTGGAGTTAATAATTACGAAAGGCTTGAATTCATTGGTGATATCATTGTTAAGTTTTCTATTGTCTCGTCACAATTCGTGGTTTTCCCGAATGCTATCGAATCAGGAATGTCTGTGGCTTCAGCGTATCTCAAGAGTAATGATATTTTAGGCAGAAGCGCGTTTAAGATGGAGCTTCATAAACTTCTCGTCACAAAACTTGATTTAAATATCGACAGGATTACGCTCTCTGACATAGACAATCCAACATTCCCTATTTCAAAAGTTCTTGGCGATATATTCGAATCTACAACTGCTACAATAGCAGGCACATTTGGATTGGCCAGAGCTGTTAATTTCGTCATACAGAACATTATAAATCCAAAGTGGATGATTGATTCTGATGAACCGACACTGCCTTCGAAAGTCAAATTGATTCACATAATGCAGACTCATTTCCACATAGTTCCTAACTACACGATATATAGTAATGGCGGAAAGTTCTATTGCGTTGCTGATATCGGAAATGTTAGACTTCCAGTTGTTGGCGAAAGCACTGATAAAAATATGAGCCAGACAATTTTCTCGAATGAAATGCTCGAAATGATAGAAAAAACTGATGTTATTGATCAAATTAGAGCTGAATTGGAAACACCAAATACATTCGAATCCGAATCAAAATATGTTTTATTATAAATAAATCTATTGTTAGACAATTTTTTATCACATTTTGATATCTCATCAAAATCTTATAAAAATTCTAAAAATCTGATCTATGTGAACTATATAATATATTCATTGTTGGGTATAATAAAGAGTCATGAAAAGTGACGCGTTTACATGGCAAATATATTTCATTTTGACATGTAAAATTGGTTAGCTAATCAGAATCTGTATTTATAAAGTTCAATTAAAATTGTTATAGCATTTGAAAATCTTATTAGAGAATCTATCATGCTTGCTAGAGCGTCTAATAAGCTTGTTAGAAAATCTATTAAGCAAGTTAGAGAGTCTATCAAGCTTAATAGAACACCCTTTGTTAAAATGGCAGACTTTACATGTCAAAATAGATTTATAACTGCCATGTAAATACGTTACTTATTCGTGACTGTATTATACCCTACACTATATAATATATTCATAATGTAATTTATGATAGATTAATGTCAAATTGTTTTTCATTGAAATGTTGATACTCCAAAAGTTGAGCTCTTGGATCTTTTTATAAAGATTATTTTGATTCTTTATATCTTGAATGTGTTTTTACTGATAAACGTGCAATTTCAATGATTGATAACTTCATATTTAGATCGAGATGTGAAATATCTTTTTAGGTAGTTTTATCTATATTTCTGAATTACCCTATAACATCAAATTAAAATAAATGTGTAAATAAGTCTGCAATTGATTGTTTAATATGAATATCATTGATATTAAATTTTTTGTCAAGTAATTATTTACATGGTATATTATAAGTTTATGTGTCAAATATTATTTTTGGGAGAATTTTGAAAGAAAATAGGCTCTATTATTTGTGTATTATCCAAATTTCGAATAAAATTGATTGCAAAATTTTTCGTTCGTTATAAAAATAAATGTGTGCCTCATTACTTTCGCCTCAAGACAAGTTTCGGGCGAAAGTCAAGGCGCTGGGGCGCCCACAGAGTGAGGCTCTTTCGCAGCTGAAGAAAGAACAGCGCGCGAAGTCGAGAAAGAGAGAAAAAGATCTATTTATGGCATACAGGCCGAAAGCTGACGAATTTGGTGACATAAACAAACTAAATAACGATATGGATGAACTTTCAAGACTCAAGCAGCTCGAAAGAAATCTAACAAACAAGTTACAAATTCTTACAAACGAATTCACATCGGAAGATCAGAAAAGAAAGGTATTGGAAGAAAAATTATCCAAAGCAAGGTCTAGAATCGGCGCGAGTTACACTCAAACTAAAGAAAGTGAACAATTAATATCTCAAATCAAGACAATGGAAGCTAAATTAGAGAAATCAACGATCAAGTACAACCAAAACTTAGTACTGTTAGCTGAAAAACGTGAACAGCTTGATAACCTACGTAAAGCAAATCTTTCTTATCAAGAAGATAAACAAAAGCAGCCAAATTCACCACAAAAGACAAGTCATGAAAGCAAGCGTACCTATTCTCAACAGAGAGAAGCCATACAAGATGAAATTGATCAATTACAAGTTTCGAATAAAGATGCTGCTCAATTTTACGCTGAAAAGATGGATGAATTACAGAAGACAGTCGAAGAAGGAATCGAAATACAATCAAAACAGTCAACAAATCAAAAACCTGATCATAGAACAGATAATCTAACTGCACAAACGGAAATGTATCAAAATAGGATCAGTAAAACACTGAAATTACTGAATATGAAGTCCATAGATGAAGTTATTGCTGAAGCAGATCGTTTAGAGCGCGAAAATTGTTCTCTTTATAATTTTGTTTTAGAACACACTGCGAACAAGAACAAGTTGTTGGAAGAAGTTGAGGCTCTTGAGTCTCAGCAAGAGAAAATTATCAAACAAGAAGGTGAAAGCGCTGAGATTGAAGAAGCAAACGCAGGATTAAAAGAAATCAACAAACAGATTGCAGCAGCAACGAAAGAATACGAAGAAATCAAGAAACAATGTGATGAAGAGGAAGGAAAATATTCAGATATTTATAAAGAAATTGATGAGCTGTTTAATTTGCTTGGATGTTCATGGGATGGTTCACCAGATGAAATGTCTACTGTTACACCACTTAATGCAATGTTTGCTTTAACATCAATCGAATCTTCAATCCAAAATCTCACTGATGATAAGATTGTCGAATAATATTTGTTTAAATTTTAATTTTTGTTATGTTTTTATTAGATAAAACTCTATTTGTTGAGTATTAATTTCCAAAATTTTTTCAAACTACAAACATCGTATAATCTTTGAGAAATAAGCTAAGCTCAAGCCATATATAAATATTATGTTGTATAATATATCATAACAATGATATCAAAATTCAAAAAAATATATCTTCTAATCAGCCAAATTGAATTGTAAAACTATATGTCAAATCGTAAGTCAATAAGTGCAGTAATATAGAAATCGGATGAAGCAAGAAAATAAAAATCAACAAATATCAAATACGAGTCCAAACTGAATGAAAACAAGAAAAACAAAGACTGAATTATAAGAGAAGAATGCCCAAAGCTAAAAATTGATACTTTCAAAATAAGGATGGTCGATCAAAATATCACTAATAAAAACATTAATAAAGGTATTCAAGCAAAATATATCAGCAATTTAGTAATTTAGCTGCGCGGCTTTTCCTTCTTTCCGAGCCAGAGGGCGAGGAGTGAGAAACCGGCAACCTTGATGACTTTGAAGCGGCATCCTGGAAGGTCACCGACTGAACGGCCAGAACGGCCCATACCAGCAATGAGAACACGGTCGTTATCATCGATGAGACGGAGGGAACCATCGCGTGGAACGAAGGCTGTGATAACCTTAGAGTTCTTCTTGAGCTGAACACGGACAGCCTTACGAATGGCGGAGTTTGGCTGCTTAGCTTCGACGGCGACCTTGCCGACGACGATGCCGGATGCCATTGCTGCGCCTTCGAGTGGTGTTCTGTAGACGGATGTGTTGTGTACACGGCGATAGCTTGTGGAGGCCCAGAGATTAGCCTTGTGTGCAAGACGGAGCTTGCGAGCTGCGAGACGGCCGCATGCCTTGGATTTACCCATTCTTAAAAGGCCATGGACGATTAAAACGGTTTTTAGGAGCCATGCATTTTTTTATTTTTGATACTGTTTTTCTTTATTTTTAGAATCTGTTCTTCGAACAATGTTTATTCATCAACAAAATTTTGATTTTTATGCTTTGCCTTTTTCAATTAATTTGATCACGCTGATTGCTCTTTATTTTTAGATAATACAACAGTTCTAGTTCCTAAATATCAACACATTTTCTGATTTTCAATTGGTATTTAAATACCAATTTTTCTCTTGATATTTGGAATCAATTCATATATTCAAAATAAGAAATTAACAAATTGTTGTTTTTTCGTTAAAAAATCTGAGAATTATTCATATAATCTTCAAAATTTGTTTAAAAATCAGACTACATATATATAATATAATCGTTTCATAAATTTAATTTTCTTCAAACTTCAAAATTGACTGAGTTCCAAAGAAATCCTGTATAAAATAAAAATATAGATCCTGCATTTTCCCAAAGTATTGGGGATGCAAAAACTTATCCCTCCTATATCATGAACCTTAAAAATGTGATTTTCTTTTTGGAATTTTTATTTTTGCCAAATGACAAATAATGGGATTCGAAAAATAAAATGTGCATTATAAAGCATATTAGAAGAACCTTTTATGAGTTTGTCTCAGCAAAAGCACTTGCAGTGATGATCCTTTTTAAAAATGTTGAGTTCGCGCTCAACCAAAAAGTGCCTAATTCGCACATCCATATTATGCATGTTTCATTTATCTTTATGTAAAACGCTCGTTTTTGACATGTAAATATAATGTGTCAGATCACTTTACTTTTGGGATGGGATAGCTTATCCTAGCATATCAAAAATTGAATAATTTACAAATAAAAATTATTGCTCGGGATAGGGATTAAGGAAAATGTGACATAAATTATGAAATTAGATAGACATATTTTAAATACAATAATTAACTTGATTTTAAAGATTTGGCCTACCGAATAGCCTGAACTTCTGCAAAAAATTTTGCACATAATTTTGACATGTAATTTGTAACAAACCACCAGAAGAGTGTCAAATCTGGATTTGGTGTATCCAGAAAAGCATATCCCCGGGAAAAAAAAGACTGAGTGGTCGGATATTTATAATAAAAAAATATCAGTGAAAAGAAAAAATATTTTTGATTTCATATTTCATGGAGCAAAATATTGAAGTTTTCACGGCGATTCCTGCGTTTTCTATATCAGGGGACGCAATAGATGATATGATTGTGGATGGATTTGCAGAAGCTATGGAGATTAGTCCACAATATGTTAAAGCCATCGAATATGACGACAATTTCTTAATTTTTTCGAACGAAATTAATATAAGTCTAGAGGCTGCAAACAAGCAAATTGAAACATCGAAAAACATTCAGCAAAACTATGATAAATCCGTACATTATATCACAAAACTTATCAGACGCTTTGATACAACACAGACTAAATACATCGAAATAAATCAAGAAGTTTCGTCTCTGAAATCGAAGAATGAAGAATTACAAAAACAATTGGAATTTCTTCAAAATGAAAACGCGAAAAAGGATGAAGCAGCAAAGAAAATCGAAGAAAAAATACGAGAGCTTGCTAATGACATGCAAAAATGATACGAATTTCCTTCGAAATTTATTTCATTTTTTTCATTTTGATTAATATAAGCAAGAGTACAGTCCTTTCGAAATCAGAAACGAAACAAATTTATTAGCATTTGGGGATAATGATGTTTAATTCAATATTGCTTGAACAAGATATATCTATCCAAAAACATTTTTTTCAACCAACATACTCAAGGAATTTAGTTATTCTAAGTTAAATTTGCACATTGATATCATTTGGGTTTTAATAAACTAAAATGATATAATTTGCAAATACGAATTCAAGAAATCTTAATCTTAAACTCATTCATTTCCATCACTTTTATATCTGCAATAAATGATTTTCTTCATATTTTACCTAAAAATACGTTAAATAAAGATCAAAATACAGTTTAGAAGCCAATACATTGATCAAACTATCAAGCATCCTGAAGTATTTAAATATATTTCTTATTTCTGATACATTATGTTTTTATAATTCATATTTGAATTTTTTAAATAAAATGTATTAAAACTGATATTAAATAGATCAGTTTCTCTTTGTTTTTCATTTAGAAAAGTCCTCATTTTTCATTATGGATTACAAAGACGAAGATAAAGCGCAAAAAGAAAGTCAAAAGTCTGTGAAAGAATTCGTCGACACTCAGAACGCTCTTCGGCCATATAACGAAGAACACGTCAAACAACTTGTTTTAAGTGCAAAAGAATACTTCGAAAATCAAAATCCTAAAGAATTCCAAACAACAATGCTTGCAATCAATAATGTTCTCATAAGCTACCCCATAGAAACCAACAAAACCTTACTTGAATGCAATTTTCATCAAGATATCGAAAATTATTACGAAACTTTCATTATTCTTGACGAAGTACCAAAAGAAATCATATCAGTTATCGATTTAATTGCCGATTTAGTTGTAAAATTACCTACTTTCTGTAATGAATTTTATGAGTCAGATTTTCCTTCAGCTTCAAGGACCATAATTACTCGTGAAGAAGTATTTCTATTGGAACCAGGATTACATTTATTGTATTCTTTTATTAAGACAGAAAAGATTCCAATTCAAGAATTCGATTGTGAAAATTTTTTACAAGAATGTCTATGCAACTATATGAGAAATCCAATAGACAACACACGCTTTTACATATCAGGTATTCTTAATGTCATGATCAAGAAACTTCAGCCTGAATTTTATTATTTAATTGATACGATGTGTGATCTCTTAGATATGCTTACGCTCGACTTGAATTATGCTTCGTCAAACTTCTTGATGAATGTTTTGAAGTGTTTTTATGGTTTGCTCAAAATTGATGTGAAAATATTCAACAACGAACAATTTACAAGTGCATATGGTGAAGTTAAGGAAGCTGTCATTAATAATGCTGCAAAAGGATGGGCAAAGTCATTAGATCCACTTGTTTATCGATTATTCAAGATAATTGGATATTTAGGACGAAATTTTTCAATAAGTGTTTGCAAAAACTTCATAGAGTACTTACCTACGATAGAATTTACTGTTTTATTCGATACTTTCATCCAATGGTATTCATATGAAACAGGATCAGAATTAGTTCACATTATTGCATTTTATTTAGAAAATACTGAAGGAAACACAGAAAGATATCACTATTTTAGACAATCAAAAGTGATTTCAATGATTTTACTGAATCTTAATCGAGGACCAAGTTATTCAATGACTGCTTTCTTCCATTATCTTTTTGCGCTTACAATTTTTGAAGCAAATGTTGTTTTCGATGAATTGATCGAGTCAATGGTGTTCCAAGACTCAATCGTGCATGTTGATGAAGATGGAGGCGATGGAACGATTTGGTTCTTGAGAGCAATTAATAATTTGCTATCCTTGACAGGAGAAGATGGAATTAATCCACTTTTAGATATATATTCACACCCAGAATATATTCAGAAATTTGAAGATTTAGTTGATAGTGAGAACGATGAAATTAGCCAACTCGCAGAGTCCATATTAAAGTATTATATCCCTACAGAATGATTATAGATAGTTATATTATTTCTTTTGTTTTTTAATAAACATGTTTTGTGTAGTTGCATGATCAAGTGTATAGTATCTTACATGAGCTAAATGCAGCTACATGCGTGACACGATTCAAAATTGAAATATTAAAATATGATAAAATTATTAATTTGTATTATCTATTATGGACATGAGGTAGAATTCGAAAGGATGTAAGTAATGTAATGCCATGTAACGATATGTCAAATGCTTGAATAGATTTTTTTTGAATGATTACAATATCAAATAGAAAAAACTGGAGTAAGCTAACATCATCACTAATCAACATCTTTTATTAAGAACATAATTCTATTTAATCCTTCTTCACTCGCTTCAACTTATTTTCACCAACAATGTGGCGGATGAAGAAGAAGGAGAATAGGACGACGCTGGCATAGCAGCAAGTTGCAGTCTGTCCAAAAAAGTTAAGGAAGCATATAGCACCGAAGAAAACTAATAATCCAGTCAAAGCAATGAGCAAAATGCCCTTTGCACTGACAAGGAAGGCAAAAAGCTCTGGGTTTGTGTCATCGTACTCTTCGAGCTGATTGGATGTCGTAGATATCATTACTTTCTTTTTTATGGCTGATTCTATCGTCCTGATATTTGTGAGCGAAGTTTGGTCAATTAAACCCAGCTGATTTTTAACCTTCTCTGCAAAATCAGCAAAATATGAACATTTTGAACAAATCCAAAAGTGACGATTTCATGTCATTTATCACCATCATCATGTATGTTATTAAATTTGAAGTAAGAAATTTGAATTGAAAAGTGATAAATCGATTTTTTCATTGAAATCAACGTTTTCATCTGTTTTAGACATCTTTGATATAACCATAATCGTTTTTGCGATAACCTAAAATCCGTCATCTTCATTCAAAAAATAAAACGGTATCATTTTTACATGGCAAATTAATCAATATTTAGTGTTATTTCTCCACCTCTTTTGATGATAATCCATTTTAATTTAGTATATAGTTATTCTATACTATATCCTATAATTGTGCAAAGTTATAGACCCAATTTTTCATTGGAAATTCACTTCATTTTCCCTATTCATTTTGTCCGATCACTTTACACTAACAAATTTTTCAATAGATTACACTGCAATATTATTATACGTGACAGTCAATAGTATTACACGACAAAATAACTCCTTATTCCGCAAAGACAATTCATCTGCATATTAACCTTGCAATAAATATGAATAATGATATATTTCGGTTTTGAGAACGTTCCCTTAACATATAATTTCTTGAAAAATATAAACCAAGATAATCAGTATCTCGATGAGAAAATTTTTGGTATAGTTTGTAGTTTTGGGGAAGGAAGCGGCTTAGAGGAATTTCTAAACAGACATTATCATAAACAGTTTCCTCTGATGAAACTATTGAGTTTTGAGTGAATTTTATAAGCTATATATTGGATATCAAAATATGAGATTCCGACTTGATTTTGCAATATTTAGGAAAGAGTTTTAACTTGTTATGTGTTACATGACCAAGGGTTTAAATTCCTCCAAACACAGTTTTTCAAGATTAACTGATCTTTGCATAATGGCTCATATCGTTATTCTTCGATTCAATCAGTAATGTCAGATACTATTGGAGGTGTTTAATATGTAAGTAATGTGTTTAATTCCATATGAAGAAAAAAGATGTGGATTTCAAAGCATTAATTTGACAAATCAAGATTTGAAGAGGGATATCAAACTGTTGAATAGATATATGAATATTATATAGTGTGTATAATAGATAGAAAAAATTTAACAAAAATATATTGCTGCATTGTCGAGATATACTCAAAATTAATATCTCAAAAGTGACTTAATACCGATGTGTTATTTGGAGTGTATCAATTTGTATATTGTTGTTGCCTTTGTATAAATATTTGTGCTAATGTGCATT
>JALKBU010001177.1:0-15409 GCA_023091735.1 Trichomonas tenax | reverse complement strand
TAAGATGTTATCTTATCAATATCCTGATCAAAATAGCTATTAATGACTGTAATGTTTCCATTGTATAAATAAAACATATAATAGACATTATTTTCAATAAAATTGCAAAATTCAACAATGAGAGAATAAGAATCTGAAAATAATAGATAATTTCCTTTGTTTCCGATATAGTTACATTTTTGTGTTCTTGCTCCATTCTTACAATTATTAAAAACAAACATGTAATCATTTGCAGTTTCATTTTCAAATGAAGAATATTCAGAATTTGTTGAATATGAATAATAAAATAATAATCCAGAATAAGATCCTTTACATTTCGATATGTTTGATTGTGAAAAATGTGATTTTCCATTTCTTAAATTACAAGCAAAAACTCCATTTTCAATATCACTACATAATGAAAAAGTGGACGTGTTAATAAAATTTTTGTAGTTTTCTGAATCTGTAACTTCTGTATAACTAAAGTGACCATTATTATTTCCACAACTGCAATTCATTCCAAAAACTCTGTTGATGCAGATTTCGCCTTTATTATAAAAGTAAATAGCGCCTCCATATCCACTTGATTTTATGTTATTAAAATGACAACACTCTGTCAACAATCTGCTTTCACTGCTTTGAGAACTGAAATTAATCGCGCGATTTTCGATATTTTCAAACTTGCATTTGACAACAAAATGTTTGCCTGAAGTATATTCAACTGGAATAGCTGAAGGTTGTAAATCATCAAAGAAATCTTCCCAAGAAGTTTGAAGTTTAAAAAGAGACATTGGAATGAAATTGCATGCAGTATCATATATCATTGATCATAGATGATGATAATAATAAAAACAATATTTCAATCAAATTTAAACAAATTCAAATTTTTTTCCTTCAATTAAACAAAACAACACTCAGCATCGCTGTACCAACTGAAAATAGACTCAAATTAAAATCATCGTCGTTCAATGAAAATGTTCCGTTGAGAAAGTTTGTCCAAAGGGCAAAATTTTTCCTTCTACGGTGTAGTCCCGCGACCTTCATAACTTTTTATCTGATCAATATTTTTTCGATTTGAAAGTACTTTCATGTACTTATTGATAGTTGTCTATCCAGTGGTATAAGTGGCACAGTCTATATATCTATCAAATCATTGATTGCATTTCAAATTGTCCAAAAATATACGATTTCCAGCATAAATGTATGCACTACTATGCAGCATATGATATTTTTATGTGTATTATTGATTCAAATGCCTCTTATACGCTTAAAATTAAAAACGCAACTAATTCGTTAATTGATTTGAGGGCGATTATACACATGAAAGTTATTGAATTTGATGGGATTTGGATTTGCAGCTGTAATAATGTAAAATTTTAGAATCTTAGATTTAGCAATGAAAAAAAAATTATGCGCTGAGGAAAGATGGTGTCAACTTTTTGCCTCACTCGACTTGTCATTTGCCCTTGAAACGGCATAAACAATTCAATATCTGCGCGTATATTTCTATCATTGGTATTAGGAAATTTGCTGCAAGACCTGAGATAAAAATTCAGTAAATAAATGCAGAACACCATCAAAAACGCAAAGCACATGCTTAACTCTTCCATCTCATACGATTCGATGTGGCGTAATTACATGCAATCGCTACAGGATAAAGATATGCAAATCAAAATCTTTAATGCGACGAATACGTCAGAGTAAACCTAACTCCAAGAATATGTTCATGCTTCTAATGAAGGACGCGTCTTCTTATATCTAAAATGTAGCAAAACATTTAATCCGACCAAATTTCCTTACTTTTTGGGTGAGATAATGAATCACAAGCAACTCATTCTTGCATCTAATGAGAATTACGTCTTTGCAAATAGTAAATACTGCTATTCGTTGCATATTTTAAATTCCTCTCGATTTTCGTAGGCAACAATACATTTCAACATTTTAGAAGTAATTACATTTATCATTTCCTGTTAAATTAAGTTCAAAAGCACTTATATAACTATAATAATAATTTTTGATTATATGTGGAAAAGTTATAATCTAAACAATATTGATTTTTATGAGTATGCAACTATAGTCTGTTTTAATACATTATTTATTTTATCAATACGATAAATGTTTGTATAAAATGTCGAAAATTAAAAAAAAACGAAAATTTTTGAGTTTTGCTCCTCAAATTCTCAAAGACTTTAATTGTTTCTTCATCATTCCCATGTGAGACACAATTGACGTTATAACTTGCTATTAGCTTGTTTGTAATGAACTTATTATTTCAGATGCAATTTACATAATAATGAGTTCATTACATGGAGTCTTTGAAAAATTAATTTCTCTTATTAAATTTGAAGGCTTTAATAGCATGTAAGCATGAAATTAGCATTTTTAAAGCATAGAAATTATGTAATGGGAAGTTTTGGCGGGTTAAAAGTGACATATAAAATGATTGCTTTGGGAATCAGAATGGCTATTAGGCTTAATAGCTACATTAGCAATGATATTTGTTCTGAGTAGCATAGCTATACCACTACAAGGAACTATTTATCAAATTCACTGGATCAAGAACTTCAAAACAATCTCATTCACTAGAAGGCAGCTGAAAGCAAGCTCAGTCAGTACAAATCAGATCGACTCAATCTCATTCAGTCCAAATCAGATCGGGTCCAGCTCAGTCAGCCCAAATCAGATCGAAGCAAGCTCAATTAGTACAAATCAGATCTAATCAAACTCATTCAGTACAAATAAGATCTAATCAAACTCAATTAGTACAAATCAGATCGACTCAATATCATTCAGTCCAGCAAAACATCTTAAAGCAGTCTCATTCCAGCAAAACATCTTAAAGCAGTTTCATTCCAGCAAAATATCTTAAAGTAGACTTATTCCAGCTGGCAAACGTTTCATTATGCGTGATGGCAATCTAAGGATCTTCAGAAGTTTCAGAGCTTGGAAATTTATCCGATTCATGAATTCTTCATGAAGGTTCTTGTTGTTGACCAGAACCCCGCTCACCAGTTCTCCGAGGCAGTCCCAGTTTAGCCACCAATTTAGAAGATCAACGCTGCCAAGGCAAACATCAACAACACAATGGTGAAGAACTTTATGATGTCAAATTCACATTCATTGAGTAAATGTGTGACAGTTGTTACGAATAAGAAGGCAGAATCCTCCTTCTCATCCTTCTTCTTAAATCCATTCCTTTCAGAATGGAACTTGAACGACAAGAACAAGATGTTTGCTTTCACACATCTTCAGGATATCAATACAGACACATTCATCCAGTTCCCAAGTTAATCGAGAACATCCTCGTCTGGGAGAACATCGGTACACTCATCGATTAAAACCAGTATGATGTTATGCTCCTCGATGACGACAACGACGCCAAGGCAGATCTAGAAGATATTGCCAAGCTCAAAAAGAATGTTGGCAATCTTGTTGACCATGTCAATCAGCTTGCTGGCAAGCGGAAAAATGTAAAATGATAATAGCTTCGTCTGAAATATAAATTTTATAAAAATATTTGAAGTTGAAGTGCAACTTTAACAATTAATCCCCAAGTAGCTTTTTAACTTTCGATTGATATTGTTTTTCATTTTTTATGAAATCCTCTACGGCCTTTTGTATCATCGCTGCCTCATCGAATAATTGTCCTTTAGTTTTGAATTCGATTCTCATTTCGTTAAGACAATAGTATGCCTTGTGATAGGATGAAATGTGGAACATTTTCATAAAAATAAACAAAATTTCTTCATGCTCCACAAATTCTTCGATTTGGAAATTTGCCATGGCATCTTGTGTTTCTTCTGTTTCTTCAATGTGCTGGCTTCAAACCATAGTAATTGTATTGGCATTTTCTCTGCAATACAATCTATTAACAAAGAGAGAGGGCGGTTCCAAGATTGCATAAGTCATACGATTGACTATAGTGGATACATGGAGTATAAAAATCAAAAAGTTCCCTATACTCAGTTTGAGAATTTGCCCATAAAATTCTTGTTGCGAAAATAGATATTGGGTGGTTGTACTCTAATCTCCCTAAATAGTGCAAATGAGGTGATCTATTATGTTTTGATTGCAAATAAATTTTGTTTCGTTCTTTGTGTAACATATTTCTATGAAACCAGGTAATTTCGATAAATATTCAGCTATATTTTATTTAATGGATTCTGGTATTTTTCAAATTGCTTTTCTTCAATCATCTTGGATAGACGTAAACCATTCAAAGTATAACCTTATTATTAAAAATGGGCTGAAAAATGCATTATAATTTCAACTATGATCACCCAAAAAAGTTATCATATTAATAAATAGTTATTACATCATTTATGCTATATTATTGCCTTTAAGGATCTCAAAAATGATAAGCATTCATAATGGACTCATCTTTATTAACCATTCTGTTTTGCGAATATCCGCAATGGGTAAAAGTCGCAGATCCAATATTTTCGATGTAATTATTAAAGAAATAGCAGGACGATCCTTTAACTGAGCAATAACTTGTTTTGAAGTATTCTAAACTACTTGTTGATAAAAATAAAGAATGTGAATATGTTGTATCCTTGTATAAGAACCAAGCGTGATATTTTTCATATAATAAATTCGTCAATTTTGTAAAATTCACTGTGGCTGAATTCTTAAAGTACATTAATCTCTCTCTGAAGTTGGAAAAATTCACTTTTGAAATCGCCCCATTATCGCAACCTGAAGTATAAATATTATCAGAACCTGATACCGGAGTTTAGAAATACTTGTTTCAGAAATTCCATAATCTATATTGAATAAACAGCAGCAATAGGCTTAACCAGCTGAATATCTAAGCATGCATGTTTTGACTTGATAAAGTTTACAAGTTAATGGTTGGGAAGTAGGAAAATATTGCCACACCGGCATTATTACTTTGACATTCACGAAAACTGCAAGAATATACCAAAACTACCGATATTGTACCTCCTGATATAACAATTGACCTATTTTGTTTCAGAAATTTGAAAAATGAATTTTCAATTAAATAATTTCCATTGTTATTAAATGCTTCTGCTCTGTTGTGGAAAATATTGATTCCAAATCGATGTTGATGCATGAAACAAAGAAAACATTGATTTGCCAAACAAATGTAAAAAAAATTCTTCCAAAATTATTCAAATCTAAAAACGCAATTGAAATTTAAAATTTCCGAAATTTGAAACTAAGTTAGCATAAAATTACTTTTTCCATGAATTTATTTATATCCTGCTTAGTACAGCACTTTCAGCTGTGTCATATATTTTATTGATTTCCTCCATGACATTTCATATACTACACTATCAAAGCCATGAAGAGTAGATATCTCGCTTAAAATCAAAAGATTCGGGATACCAGATTTATGATATCTCATCAATGGCTACAAATATTGATATATTTGATCAGTGCTGGATAAGCACTTAGTTACTTAATGGTCATAACTTGGATAAATGCTTTAGATTTTCTAGTTTTAGACTTGTTTTTTTTTGTAAACTTCAGAAATTTCGGAATTTTTTTAAAAAGTAGTGGACATACGCTAGTTCAAAATTGATTTGACAAGAATTTAAATTATGTTATACAAAACTATTTACACTATTTTGGTAATGTATAGAAAGGCAAAAGCATGATTTGAAGATGAAATTCAAAAATTCATAACATATTAATGTTTGTCCGACCTTTTTGTTACAAGTTTATAAATACATATTGCCAGACAGTTTTTAATTAATCTGATGTTGTGATTTTGTGTTATGCAGGATATTTATTCAGCGACTGTCAAATGCATATGTATATCATGTAGAAAAGAATAAATGTTCTAAAATTTATCATCAAACAAAAATTTTACCATGTGCGAATGCGTTTCATTATGGAATTTAAATATGGGTTAACGGTTGTGCTGCATTGTTTATTAGTATATATCAGCACAGCTTCGTATTTGGGAAAATGTAACTCCAAACTTAATGATGATGCATTTTCTCCTAAATCGTAAGAAAATGAATTGTTATAATAGCAGTTACCAATTGTTATGAATTCCGGATCTTTATCTTGAAATTGAGGAATGTTATTGTTTGCAATAATGCAATTAATTATGAAATTATCTGTTCTAACATCAACAAATAGGAATAAATGTGATGCGCTATTTCCAATAATTTCGGTATTTGTGAAGTTCCCAGTTCTATAACATAGAGCAAAGAAAGCGTTAGGAACAGTATTGTTTGAGAAAGAACAATAACTCACTAATGATGGAAGATATTCTGTATTTCGATCTAATTGTAACAACATTGAATTTTTAAGATTTGATATGTTAAGTTTTGAGACTCGAATTTCACCATCATGCATGAATGCCAAAAGGTATCTACCATTTTCAGTATTGCCTTCACAATTAACCATCGTTGACTCCAATAGATAATTTTTTTGATCACTTGGATTTTTTCCATGGCAATATACAGAACAATATTGATGACTTTCAGCTCCATGACATCCATAACAGAAAATGCGATATTGAATACATTGTACAATAAGAGAACCATCGCATCTTAAATAAATTGCATTTCCGTAATATGCGCCTGAAATATTGATAAATCTGCAAGAGTAAACTAGAAGGTTAACGCTTTCTGTATTGTTAATATATATCGCGCTGTTTCCTGTTATGTCTTGAAATAATACATCTTGAAAGAAAATATTTCCTATTGTTGGATAGTTTGAAGGCTCGTAGACATTGGCGACGTTCTCCTGATACTCAGAGAAGAATCCGTTCCATATGATCGAAGACTGGTGAACATTTAAAACGCTAAACATTCGAGTTTTATTAAAGTTGTCAAAATTTTTTTTCTACCGGAAAAGCAACAGAATTAAAATTATTCGTTTTAGTGATATTCGGAGTGTTACACGATAGTTCTATAGTAGAAACACATTTTTTTAAATTCAAAATAACAAACGTGTTTTCTTTGCAGATCCACTTATGTAGAGATAAATATTCAGTTCCTGGACTCGATAAATATATCAGCAATTGTATTTTTGAGAATCGGTTTTAGAGAGCTGAGATGTTGTGCAGTATAATTTCTCGATGTAAGAAGTTTTTGAAAAATTAATAATATCAAAACTTATTTAAATGAAAAACAAACTGCCCATGGCTTATCTAGATTGAATGCGAAGTAAAAACTTTGAAAACCAAACTAATTTCAGATTGAATGTGTTAATAAAGGTTTTTAACTTGCTGCTCATAAGCATAATGACTCATTGCTTGCGTTGATGTGTCTGATATGTTTCTTGAGCTATATTAATCATATTAAACATTTCCGAAATTTATTCTCGATATGGTGTTTATTACATTGATATTTTACATATTCTCATTCCACATATTACATTTAACTTTTCCGATTAGCTTAAATCAATGTTTATAATGAAGATATTGATACATTTCGATGAAAAAAGGATTAAAAATAACTCAATCTATACCAAAGCTTAATGTAGCTATAGCATTGTTATTGTGTATTTACAGAAATAATGTAGGTATATTAAATAATGCTCTCAGACTACTTTAAAAAAGAACCCTTGATTAATAACTCACCCCCCCTTTTATGTTATAAAAATGCTGATTTTTGATGATATACAGGAATTGTTAAGTGATTTGTTATATCCATGAATTACACAATGTAAATATTAAATCAAATCATAATATTATCGATGATAAAATTTATTGAAAAAATTCTCCAATGGAATTAACGGCCAAAAAGACCACACATTGGTAGCACAGTTTTATGGCTTTCAAATGTCACTTCCAAATCGATTTATCCAAAATTAATATTGAACGTTTTTTTTCCCCTCAAGGCGAGTTCTAGGCTTCCGCTTTAACAGTGACTTCAAAAATTTAATTGAAGAATATGTACAGCGAGAAAGACCTATTTAGCGTTAAAAGAGATGAAAGTTGTTGAAAAGTGGGGCTCCACTTTTTTTCTCGTTGGTCTTTTTGAGTTTTGCGATTTTTAACGAATAAACTCCCTTCCTGGACGAATCTGATGAAACATGCTTTTTGTGGGTGCTGATTCTAGTGGTGCAATCTGTTTCATGATCTTATATTACTTAATCAAGATATGATTACAAACAGAAACCCATTACAAATCATTAATGGGCTTCTGTTATGAATCTCTTTGATGATTATAACAAATATATCTCACTATTATAGCGTTCGCTCGCTTATTTTTGCTAGAGTTCCGGTAGAAAAATCAAAAAAGAGAAAGGAAAAAATACGCCACGCGCAGGAGTCAAACGGCATTCCTTTGCCCATACATCGAACATACCCCTAAAGTTATGCTATCTCAAGTTCACACAAAATTTGCTCATTGGTAACATTACACATCAAATTTTCGACTTTACATGACAAATATCAGATAATAAGTGTTAAAAATGCTGACTTTCATTATTTTACATGTCAAAATTCGCTGAAATCTCATTGAGGCATGGAGATCCTCAAGTTAAATAGACAAGCAAATGCTATAAATATACTCAGCACTCCTGAAAAGCATGTAAATATCTTCTCAGTTTGGCTTGATAGGGGGTTTACTCGTTAAAAATCGCAAAACCCAAAAAAGTCAACGGAGTTAGTTATATAATGTTCGCACTGTGTTGTCTTCGCCAACCCATCGCGAACATTATTTAGTGTCATTACTGAAGTTCACAAACTTATAAAATTAACGTTTGTAAGTTTTTAAGTTATTAATATTATTATTTACACAACAGAGTTAATGTCAGAAAGTTAGGTCCCCCCATATAGAGATTAAAATTTTCATTTCTTATAAAATTAACGTTATTATTGATTTTAAAACTAATGACTATATAAATCTATACAATTTTTTAAAATAATTTATGACAAACTAACTAAGGATAGATAGCGAAAGGATATTTAGTCTTCAGAAATTACAAAAATAATTTTAGTGGTTATTCTGATTTCTTCTCTTTTTCCTCTTTCTTTTTAGCTTCTTCTTCCTTCATTTTTTTTGCGATCCATCTCGGATTCTTCTGTCATCCTGCAGCAAGTGCAGCCAATTGTTTTTCTGTACACTTAAGCTTAATTGGTTTCTCTTCTGATAGTGTAAATCCTTCATCCGTTTTCTCTTCCTTTTTATTCTTCTTTGGTTTTGTTGTCGCTTTGAGTTCGTTTAATATTTCTTCCTTCAATGATGATTTCAGAGCTTCAAAGTCTGTCATGGTTTTATATTGGATAAAGAATTTAAAATATTATTTTTTAACTCCAATTAAATCATGAGCTTAAGTCGATCAGAAAGAAATTCTATAATCATTAACGATGCCAAAGGAATACAGCACCCATTATATTATGTTATGACTGATAAAAATAATAAAATTCAAGTTCGTAAGAGAAAGGTTCCTTTGACTTCACCAACGGAATCAAAGACGGAAAAGGTTAATGAACCAAATAAAGAAGAACAAAGTAATGAACCCGTTAATACTTCAATTTATGAATCAATAACGAATAAGAAACTTCTTGAAAAAATGTTAGAAGTTCTTGAACGTAGTACTGAATCAAATGATTTAAATAAAAACCCAGTTGAACGTCAAAAGGAAACAGAAGAGAATAAGCAATTTGTTTCTAACATTTCTGAACAAGTAGAAAAAGAAAAAATTATTACTCAGCCGAGAAACCAACCAAGAAGAAGAGTAAGAGTTTTTCATTAAATATTATTTTTTATCTTTAATAAAAATGGAGAACGAGCAATTAAACGAATTCACACCAGCTGAGCACTATCATCAATTTAGGAGTTATTTTGATATAATTGATAATACAATTCAAATCGGTGATACTAATAGACGTTATGTACCGTCAAAAGATCCAGCGTCACCGAAGGACATTAATGATAATTCATATGCAACATTTAATATTAGCCCTAAGGGAGAAAATATGATCGATTTATATAATACTAATTTATTATTTACTTTAAAGGTAATAACTAATAGTAAAATTTGTTATCAAGTTTTATGAATATAATCCAAAATTTATTTACGACACATCTTATTATTTAGAAATTATAAATAGTAATGAAATAATAATTAAATATACATGTACAAAAATTCATGATGAAAGTTTAACCGTAGGATCACCAGGTTATAATGACTTAAAATTTAAAATTAGATTTGGTCAATATGTAAATGATAATTATATTATGCCACAAATTGAAATACAAATCGATAAAGAACGGTCTGTGATTTATTATACGAACTATCCGACACTTCATGTTATTAGTAATGCTACTTATGGCATTGAGAATAGTCCAGTTTCTGAGGAATTTGAAAAATTTTATAAAGATAAGTATATTAATTATAAGTATAGCAATCATATTGTACAATCAGTTACAGATCTATATACACAACCAACACCACAATAATTTTCATTTATTTATTATCGTCGATTATAATACCAATTTTCTCCACTATTATTTTTATCGCATCATAATGGTTTAGTAATATTGTATTAATATCTGATATTTTTGGGTAAACGTTTTCATTTAACTTCAACAATCATTGATCATTTATTTTTTCTTCGTTAATTTGATTGTTAGCTATTTCCTGTTGTAAATGTAAGATATTAAATGTTGGAAGTCCCGACATAATAATTATTTAAAATAAAATTAAATAAACTAATAAAAATCTAGCAATTAATACTTGTACTTTTGTTTCTCTATTACCGTATGGATTTGTGAACCATAATTTGAAACTTCTTAATGGTCTAATTATCTCATATTTTGATAAATGTCTAGCTTTGGTACCATTACAGACACAAATAGCAGAATCAAAATATTTATCACGTTCTACGAAATCAGCATGTGCCACAGTATCCGGCCAATATTTCGAACCTACTAATACTTTAATATCTTCCACAATTATATATTTACGATTTTTGCTTGCTGTAAATTCCTGTGGTAAGTTTATCGTAACTTCATCAACTAAATTTCAATCAGGTTTGTTATACCATAAATATGTTTTGGTAATATTTTCTAAATAATTATCAGTAAACATTTTAATACAAAAAACAACTTCGCAGTTAAACATTAAAATATTTACCTAAAAATAAAATTAATTATTATCTAAATTATTTTATGGGGCTTGTGAACCACCGGTCTTTATATATTGAAGTATTCCAGGACCAGCTACGAAATAAGTATTACGACATAACCATATATGTGGTGGTGGTTTAGATATAATTTGTGGTGAATATCCATCAATAACTTTATAATATGTATCGTTATCACCTGAATAAATTGATTATCCTCTAAATTGTATGGAAACATTTTGGCCATCACTATCGAAACCATCAAATGTATAACCTGCATTAGATCTTTCACATTGGAAATTCAGCATAAAACTACTAGCATCACTTAACGGATTAGCATATCTGGTACCTTTGATGTTTTCATTTTTAACCATTGTTAGCGAATCTTCATATTTTTAGTACATCTCAAACCGCTTGAAAGATCTGATGCGACTAACTGGTACTGTAAAAATCTTGCGCCAAGTGTTAAAATAACTTGATCTGGCATATTTTTACCATTAACTGTTAATTGGACATTATCATAAATAGGATTTTCGAAAACTGTATAATCGTTATTATGTTTAGGGAACATTACTGAAATACATGTTACGTTATTCAATGGCATGTTAACTGTTGATTGGACACCAGCTTCTGTAGCAGCTAATGGAAATGCGTTATATTCTAATTCTTGTGATGGAATAATTAATAGTGAATTTGATAATTGGTTACTAATTAATGATAAAGCATTATCAGTAATATTAAATCCAAACATATTGGATTTAAGCATTGTAATGGACATACTGTTAACCATTAACTTAAGATTTCCTAAGGTTGCTGTATATTGAATTATATCGTTAGAAGAACTAGTTGTTGTTTTAGAAAATTTTACGATTCCATTTGCTGTATTATTTATCTGAACAAATTGATGTGTAAAACATTCTGAAGGATTTTTAGTAAATATACCATCAATTTTTTCATTTTTTCTTATTAGCTTATAATCCTTAACTTTTTCTGGGTTTATTGAACACCATACTAATCCCTTAGATTTTGGATAAAACTTCAATTCAAGTTCACCGATAATTTTATTAACAAACATATCGAAAGCTTGTAAACACAAAAGATCTTCAATAGGAACATTAAGTTCAAAGCTCACTTCCTTATATCCGTTATTTACTTTGAAATCCATTAAATTAACGTATGTTCCAACAATAGATTCAGAAATATTTTCAACGTTTTCATATAATGAATGTGTATATTTCTTAGTCTTTTTCTCATTATGTGGTTTAATAGTACTATAAGCAAATCCTTCACGTACACGTTCATTTTGTTGATATCCAGTAGACCTATTATTACACATTATTTCTAATTGATCAAATATATGATTACTTGATTGAAATCCAACGAAAATTTTACACAAATGTTCTTCATCGGTAAAGTTTGGATCAAGTCCCTGTAACTGAAGATTTAACTTAACATTAAATGTAAGAAATCCGTCAGTCAATTGTGTAATATCAAAATCAGAATGTGTTATAGCAATTCTTGTTTCTTGTCCTTCGGTAAATGGTGCCGATTGGTCATGGCAATCAACTGTACGCAATTGAAAACTTCTAGTACCATCATTAATTTGTACCATGGATTTTAGATTTTCAAAATATTGTGCAACATTACCATGTAAATTGTTGTTATTATTTAGCCTTGTATTAAATGCCGAGTTCATTTTAAATAAAATAAAAAACATAAATAATGGTATTAATTTCAAATTTTAATTATAATTAAAATGACTTGGGGATCTTGGAAAAAGCTAAAAGATGTTGCTAAGAAAATTGGTCATGGAATTAAATCTGGGTTTAATTGGTTAATAAATAATGTTGTTAAACCTGTAGCTAGTTCATTTGGTGCTCATTTCGGTAATAAAGTTAAGGAAAATGTACCAAAAGTTGGATTTGAATTTGGTGTGAATAATAATGGCGATAGAAAACTTGTGATAAATACAAATGATGTTATTTCTGATGTTGGTTCATGGGTTGTTTCTAAACTAAAACGATAAATATTGGTCCAAAAATAAATTTTTATTTTTATTAAATGGGATTAATACTACTGTTTTTTTCTTATAGTTGTATATTTCAGGAATAAATCAAGCGTGTAACACCAAATCACATTCGTTAAGTTTTAATATGATATTATTTAAGATAGTATTAACTTTATTTTTCTTAGCACGTTTTAGTTCAAAAATATTTTTATGAGCACATCCAGTAATTTTCAAAAGATTTTTATAAATAGTATATAATTTATATTTGATATTTTCTTCATCATTTACGTTAGGATTCCCACCAATGAAAATTTCATTAAATTGTTCCTGTGTTAAATTAAGAAGATTTTGAGTTGTTGTCATTATTATTTATTAGAAGAAAAAATATATTAATTTTATCATAATATATAAAATTATTTTTTATTTTTACAAATTTAGATAAACCATTAATAAATCATAACAATAAGAATTTTGATTATTAATTAAACAATACATTTTAATAACAAATTTAGATAATTTATTGAGATTTCGATATAAATTATAGGAAAATTGTTTATTTATGAATATTAGGGAAATTATATATAATTATATAATTATGGATATTCTCAAATTGCTGATTTTTAGGGGTTAGCCAAATTTTTGGATTACCCCGAAAAATCACAATCTGTATACTACTTTTTTCATAGTGATTAATCAAAAGCATTATGAAAAGTATCACTTTTTAATTGAATGTCGTAAATTTCTGTTTATAACACCATCCTGCGCATGCATATGAAATAATGCGTATTTTGCCATGCATCAATTTACTCAAAATAAAAAATTGTTATTCGAGGCTTTCTTTCATATCATCTATCACACGCAGCTTTGTGTATTGATGTACAGTATAGTTTATTCGAATAAATAAAGAATTTCTGGAATTGATGCGTATCAGTCTCAAAGAAACGAATTATTGACAAGAACCCCTCGAGAACTTCTTGATTATCAAATATACGTTGAATAATTCAATATGACTCTGAGATTATCTTCGCATATGCAAATGGACACTTTTTTGTCTCAGTGCAACATCGCCAGAATGTATTGCTGAATGAAATCTTCAAATGTCAGTCATATTAAAGAATGAAACTTTCAGATCAATTTTTTTGTGATTGTCATGAAAATAAATGATTTTGATTTTAGCAAATTCCTATATTGAGAAAAGTATAACACTTTGCCTCTAAATGGAAGTCAACGAAGTTTTCATTCCGGAGTCTTTTGTTGCGTCATCACGATGTGAATTTTAGCTTTGTATATTAAGACCCTATTTTACAGTGTGAGACCCTAAATAACATTTTTAATCAAATTTCTCAACGGAACATTTTCATTGAACGACAATGATTTCAATTTGAGTCTATTTTCAGTTGGTACAGCGATGTTGAGTGTTATTTTGTTCAATTGAAGGAAATTAATTCGAATTTGTTTAAATTTGATTGAAATATTGTTTTTATTATTATCATCATCTATGATCAATGATATATGATACTGCATGCAATTTCATTCCAATGTCTATTTTTAAACTTCAAACTTCTTGGGAAGATTTCTTTGATGATTTACAACCTTCAGCTATTCCAGTTGAATATACTTCAGGCAAACATTTCGTTTCGCATTCAAAATTCGAAAATATCGAAAATCGCGCGATTAATTTCAGTTCTCAAAGCAGTGAAAGCAGATTGCTGACAGAGTGTTGTCATTTTAATAACATAAAATCAAGTGGAAGTGGAGGCGCTATTTACTTTTACAATAAAGGCGAAATCTGCATCAACAGAGTTTTTGTAATGAATTGCAGTTGTGGAAATAATTTGGGTCACTTTAGTTATACAGAAGTTACAGATTCAGAAAACTACAAAAATTTTATTAACATGTCCAGTTTTTCATTATGTAGTGATATTGAAAATAATGGATATTATGCTTGTTATTTAAGATATGGAAAATCACATTTTTCACAATCAAACATATCGAAATGTAAAGGATATAGTTCTGGATTATTATTTTATTATTCATATTCAACAATTTCTGAATATTCTTCATTTGAAAATGAAACTGCAAATAATTTCATGTTTGCTTTTAATGGTTGTAAGAATGGAGCAAGAACACAAAAATGTAACTACATCGGAAACAAAGGAAAATATCTATTGACTTCATATTCTAATTCTCTCATTGTTGAATTTTGCAATTTTATTGAAAATAATGTCTATTATACGTTTTATTTATACAATGGAAACATTACAGTCATTAATAGCTATTTTGATCAGGATATTGATAAGATAACATCTTATGGTGAATGTTCATTTATTACTTCAAATATTTTGAAATCTAAAACCGAAATC
>JALKBU010001176.1:0-15420 GCA_023091735.1 Trichomonas tenax | reverse complement strand
TTATATATAGTACATTTGTTATTCAATACATTTAGCATAAAAAATTGAAATTTGCGACTTCTTAATCCAATCCCTCCACTCCCACGAGTAGTGGTATTGAACAAATTAGAATAAGATAAAGTTAAATTGTTTTCTGGTAGAAAATCATATGTAAGATAACTCGAATTGACATTTGAGCAATTGTTAGATTTGTAATATTGGGTTCCATAATTTCTATAATTAACAGAGTTCCCCACATCTATATCACCTCCTTCTGCAATAGTGCTTTCATTCATACAATTAATGAATGAGACACCATTTGAGCTTTTAGAATATGAAAAAAGTCCCGAATTTTCCTCAATATTGTTACCACCTATTTTTGGCAGGTTGATACAACATACCTGGAAATAAACGATGTATCCACCAAAAATATAGATAGAGCCACCATTTCCATTGGGAACAAAACATGAATGGAAAAGTGAGCGAGAAACAAGAATTTTATTTGTCGATGTCGATGATGTTGAAATATAAATTGCACGGTTCGGAAGAGAATGAAATTGACAATCATCGACATAATAATTTTGAACTGTTGTCGATGAAAGTTGGTTATTATTCGGGTGTTTATAATCGATTCTTTCGCCAGGGTAAACATATTCCCAAAGACTTCCGTGAATAAACAAAAAACGAAATTGTTCCAGTAATAATATGAATCATGAAACAATTCAACTCATAAATAAAAAATAATGACATTTTTTCTCTTTAAGAGGGCCACAAATTTATAATGAGGGTACATTAATTAGAATTCTAATTCCTAAATGACCTCAAATACAATACTCTGTTGATCCGAATAAAAGTAATAAAATCAAGTTACAAAAAATTGAATTTCAAAATTCGAAAGGAAAAGCCAAAATTCTTGTAAAAATAGGATCTACACACTATGAATTTACTAAATTTGTGTTAAAAGAGGACAAAATCTATGTCTTTGATTTCTATCGTCGGCGGTTTTTGGTTTGGCCTTTTTGTAAAATGTCTGCTCCACAAGCTGCTGCTGCTCCCGTCGAACAGCAAACGACATCAAAGAAGGACGTCCAGCTCGGCCCACAGAAGAAGGAGGGCGAAGTTATTCTCGGTGTTGCTCACATCTATGCCTCAAAGAACGATACATTCGTCCACGTTACAGATCTTTCTGGCTCAGAAACACTCGCCCGCTGCACAGGTGGTATCGCTGTCCGCGCTCAGCGTGATGAAGCTACACCATATGCTGCTATGCTTGCCGCCCAGGCTGTCGCTGCTCGTCTGAAAGAGCTCGGTATCGATGGCGTTCACATTAAGTTCCGCGGTGAAGGTGGTTCCACACGCCGCCTTCCACAGCAGGGTGCTCAGTCGGCCCTCCGCGCTCTTGCTCGTGCTGGCGTCAAGATCGGCCGCATCGAGGATGTTACACCACTTCCACACGACTCTACACGCAGGAAGGGTGGTCGCCGTGGTCGCCGCCTTTAAAAATATTATTTTTTTTAATCGAAAAGTTATTGAAATTACAAAATTTAGAAAAAAAGTTCACCTACAAAGACTTGACTTATTACGTTTTCAGGCAAATCTTATAATTTTTTTGGGGGCCAAAAATATTATATTTGAGTTTAATTTACGTCAAGTCTATGTCTATCAAAAATAGCTGAATTCGAGCTTGCACTTTCATTCCCTTTGAGTTCTTTCCATGGCAAATATTTGATATATTTTATTTTATCTCTATTGAGATATTTAAATATAATTTTTGTCTTATGCTTGTAATATTATAACATTTAGAAATAACTAACACATACAAAATAACAAAATAAATATTTCAAATATATGAATGCTGCAAAATATCGAATGATTGACCATCAAATGGTGCTATTATAGGTGCTGGCTCTGTTCTAAACCATGGATGCTTTAATGCATCAGCAGCTGAAATTCTTTTTGCAGGATCGTAAACTATAATCTTTTGAAGTAGATCAATAGCTTCCTCACTTACAGATGGGAATATTTCATGAAAGTCTTTCGATGGTTTCTCCTTGAAACAGATTTTTCCAAAATCTGAAAGTTGTGAGATTCCTGGCCAATTCTTTTCTGAAGCATCGCCTAAGAGATCACTTATCATTGCAAGTAATTCGACATCGCCTGTGCCAGGAAATAGTGGAGATCCAGTTAAAATTTCAGCCATAACACAACCGGCGGCCCATATATCTATAGCATATCCATAATTTCTATCACCATACAGCAGTTCTGGTGATCTATAATAATGTGTTCCTACTTGTAAAGTCCATGCATGACTATCATCATATCCTTGTTGATTAGAATGATCTGTGAGAAGTCGGCAAAGACCGAGATCACATATTTTGAGTATTCCTTGTTTAGTTACCAGCAAATTTTGAGGTTTTATGTCTCTGTGAATCATTCCAAGTGAATGCATGTGTGCGAGGCCTCTAAACAGCTGTAAAATAAATCCCTTCGCCAATGCTTCGGAGACAATGTTCGCTGATAAGACTTTTGATAGATTATAAGGAATATATTCCATAACTAAGTTAATTGCTGAAGCTGATTGCACAACTTCATGAAGTTTCATGATATTTTGGTGTTCGCAGACACTTAAAGCTTGAATTTCGCGATAAGGAGCAACAGAATAAGTCGCTCTTGAGGTTAAACTGATTGATTTAATCGCAAATGTTATCTTTGTCGACAATTCCTGTGCTTTGTAGACAGTCGAGAATCTGCCCATGTCAATGGCAGTGATCTCGCCATAGCCTTTCACTAAAGTATTCATCTGTTATTATTTATTGACATTTTACATAACAAAATTTAAATTTACATGACAAAATCCATAATCATTTCCATTTTTCTCCTACAAGCATGAATCATTCTATTTTATCCTTTTTCATATTTGGAAATCTTTATATAGAATCTATTTATAATGGTATGGATAATTTTCTTGAAATATGTTTTCAAATCAATTTAATAATTGTTGATTTGGAAAATTAATCAATAAAATAGTCTTTAAAGATGTAGAAAATGTTCTGAACCGAAATTAGGGAAGTGAAGTTCATAACAAAAACGTGATTGTTGTCTATCTTTCCAAGACTTAGCAATTGAGCCATATATTCGTCGAGAACTACTCAAGCTATTTTAGGTATTTGATCACCAGTCTGGCTTGGGCTCTCTGAGATTTCTTGAATCTTATGTATGAATTATTTGGAAAATCATATTTACATCGAAGCATCCGATAAAAATACACTTTTATTTTTTATCACATTATTCTTTTGCCTATCTCCTGATTTCTTGCTATATTGTTGTTGCATAACTTCTTACTTTCAAGCAGCGTCCCTTACAATATACATTGTTCTGGCGAATCATTCTTTGTTATGGTGATGTTGAGTTGTATCTTTGTGTAATAGATACTCTTCAACTTGTCAAATGGTCATATAAATAGTATGATAAGTATATCAATAATGATTAATTAAAACTAATCAAATATGAAAGTTAGATTGCAAATTACATTTAAGATAACACGCAAATATGCATTAGTAAGTTCTGCTGCAACTTAATTAGCATCATCTTTGTTTATCGCTTGTTGAATGCATTGTCATAACACTAAACCAGAAATTTTAGAGGGAAAATTATAAGGTTATATATTTTGAAAAAAAAAAGGTTTTATAAGGTTTTATTCTAACCTGCAACCGATAAGTACGTTTATACCTCTATGGCACTCTGAATTGAATTTTCGAAGTAATTTCTTGATATAAAATAATCTCCTAAGCTTGTCACCTTAGTTATTGGGCTCTCCCGTTTTTCACATGATGGGTCTTACTAAGAAATTAAAGCAATTCCGAGCAGCTCTATAAATTCTCATAAAACCATGATATTCAAAGAATTCATTGACAATTATTTACAAATAAAAAGTATAAATCAAAGGTCGTACTAACAAATTACCAGTAAATATGAATACAATCTATAACTCTGCTTTTACAATGATTAAAAAGCAAAATATAATATTAAATATCATAATCAATGTAAAAGACAGTAGACAGCATCAGCATAGAGCACGAATGTAATTGGCAATCATTTTGAATTTTGATGAAATTTCAATATTTTTTATTGTCGGAAAAGGTTTTGCTGATAAAATGTCACATGCTTAGCATCAGGTGCTGAACAAATTCTCCAATATATTTGGAAATCAGAAGTGAACTTTTCTCGCTTAACTTGGAATAAACCATCAGCAAAAAGTGAGAAATAAGGTTAGCCCCCCTGTCTGTCCCTTAAACTTAATTTTTTTCGTCACTTTCGATTTACATGACATATTATTGAGTTTATTTGTCAAGTATTTCATTGATGCCTCCAAAATCGAAAGCGAATTCAATATCACAGATCTACGAATTCCTTTTGGAGCGAAACAGACCCTACAGTTCGACAAACTTAGTCGATGAAATGCACGGCGAGTTTACAAAAACAAATATTCAAAAAGCTTTAGATCAACTTGTCGAAGAGAACAAAATCACGTGTAAATTAGCAGGAAAGACAGCAAAGCTGTATTTTGCCAAACAAGAAGGCAAAGAAGTCGCTTCTAAAGAGCAATTAATTCAAATGGATCAATATAATGATCAATTATCTGAACAATTCAAACAATTACAGGTGATGCGTGATGAATTGAAAGCTAGAAGAGATATTTTAGCTTCAACACGTAAATTAGATGATCTCAGAGAATATCGTGTTCAAATTGAGAATGAATGCGGAAAAATAGCAATACATCGTGATGAATTGATCCAATCCGCACAAGGAATCAATCCCGACGATATTGCAAAAATTCAAAAAGATTTCAACACACGTTGTGAACAATGGAAGAAGAGAAGATCACTATGCTATGATATTCTCAATGAAATATGTGGTCAAGAAGGAATGGATAAAAAGCCTGCAGAATTAATCGAAGATGAAGGCCTAGAAACTGATGAACAGTATCATCTTAAGCTTGAGTTTAAGGATAGAAAGTACACTGTTATAGATTTGTAATTTTTTTGTTATTTAATAAATTTAATATTTTTCATTGTTAGAATTGGATTTTAGTTTTAAAATATATTAAAAGATATTTGAAACACATGTTTGAGTCTACTGCTTATGGTTTTATGAAGAATGAAAGAAAATATGAGAACCTTGAATTTGGTCCACATTGAATACAAGTTTCTTCACTAACTACAAATTTTGGAATATATCTTGCATCAGGACACTGAGCAGTTATTCCTCTTGTAACATTAATAAGACAAAATGTAGGATCAGGGTATAAATCAGACACATAAACAGCTTTGTACACTCTATTAATTGCTGTTATCGTTGAATCAATATAAAAATCTTCTGTTCTTAAGTAATAAGCACAACAATGAATAGTATCAAAGAAGCCACTTTGCAAATCAAGAAGTCTCTCATCAATTTGGAGTATGTTAATGTAGCTTAAGGAAATCCTGTCCCAAAAAGTGTCAGGAAAAGTATGTAAAGTGTTTTTGTCAATTCTGTTATCAAGTGGCCTTACATGGACAATGTTGACCATTATGAGCAGAATTGCCTCAAGAAAACCATGAAATTTCGTTGAGTTTTTTTTGGTTTGAGTATAATCATCATGAAAAATGGATCAATGGATGAGATGTCTTACCAACCTTATGCATTGGGTTGTTTTTAATGATGATGTTGAAAAATTTTGAAATCAACGAAATTTCAATGACTTTATTTTTGAGAATCCTATTTTTCTTGCTGCAATGCTGCTCATAAATGTATATATATCCTTGATCACCTCTTGTGAACAGCATTGCAGCAAGACAAATTCCAAATTGCTAAATGTTTTTATAAGATCATCATGCAGAATGACTCACTCCATATGGCTGCAGTTCCCTCATATACAATGAGTCATTTTGCATGATTAATATTTATTTTTCATTAATTTAGAAACATTGTTTGAGTTTTTCAAAAAATATGGATATCTGATTTCATCATACATATTGTATTAACTGAGTTCATATGCTTGTTCGTTTCATATACATAATTTAGTCAGATATCCATATTTTATGAACAAATATAGTAGATATTTAACAAATCACCTATTTGTCAATATTTTGCAAGAAGAATGCATATAATGCACAGAAATATTAGATTCCATACATACTTTATGCCTAATATTGACAAATAGGCGAGCTTTGTAATAATTGACTTTTATTTTGCTTTTTAGCTCAAATCATAGTACAGCTCCATCATATGAGGCTGATTCATGAATCAACTATGTTGTTATGCTTTTATCAGATTAGAATTTTAAAACAATACATTTTAGTTTTAAAATATGCAAATTTTGAGGAGCATTTATATGAAAAGTGATCATATTTATTTGCTCTGCATTCATCATGAAAAATCTAATAAATCAAATCTAAATTTTGAATATCAGTTTCGAAACACAAAGATTTTCAAATTTCAGTATTTTCATTATGATATGTTCAATTAAGAAATTATATTATATATGTTTTTATACGATGATACATAGTCCTGGCTAATAAAAATTGCAGAATATGATGCTACAACAACTGAATGATATGATACTAGCAAAATCAACTACTCTAGTACACGGGAATGTTGCATTCTTGGCAAACACACCAATGTCATTATCCATTGATGATAATCCAGAAATAACTTATATTGAATGCGATATTCTTTGAGTATATCATCAGATGTAGCAACGTGCGTATCCGTTCTGAATTCTCTCAGGGAAAAAACCAATGGTAATTGTATATTCCATTGATTTATTCAAAAGAATGAATGATTTCATCTTTTCTCAATATGTATTATTAGACTCCAGCTCGATCAATGATCATGCATTAATATATTAAGTAATAAGTATTTATGAAGCATTTATTCTTATATTAGTAGTTTGGAATCAATGCTCTGTATAAGTTTGCAATTTAACCTGCATCAACCAAGCACATATTATAAATAATGCTACTCGAGTGGCATCGCAAGCAATCATTGACTGAGATATTGATTTTGTTTCGTCAAAAGCCAGAACATTTGTATATTTGAACAGTAACAATACTATACTAGCAACGCAATATCAACCGAGATGAGTAAATATTAGATATTTGCATTTTTGTTTGAAATAAGAAATAAATCTGGATGAATGGCTCACCCAAATGACTTCCGCTCGAATATTATTTGCTACCTATTAGGAGCGGAGCTTATTGTGTGAGATCCAAGGCGATTGCTAGTAAAAAGCGAAGTTCCTCTCCATCTCTTATGCTTTGCCATATAGAGTTTACATGTCAAAATTCCTCGTGTTAATCTGGACAAAATCATTTTGGCATTGAGGATAAAGTGTTTATTATTCCAACTGCCTGATGGTTATTCTAAAGTATTTTTGATTCCATTATTATCCATGATTCCTAATTCCAATATACGCATGTCGACTTCCATGAAAATTCACACCTGTGGCACAAACGTGTCTTACACAATTAGTAAAGTAGGGAGTCACATCATAGGTTGAATCAACATAGCCTTCGATTATTATTTATAAGCATAAACTCATATACGTATAACTTATACGGTATAAGTTATCACATGGAATTTTCGATTTAGTTATCCAAATATATTTCCAGTTAGATATCTTTACAAAAAAAAACATCAGAGGTGTTCTGTTTAGCATGAAAAATGTATTGCCGTTTCATTGAACAGAATAAATGATAGCAATAGCAATATTAATTAATCACTTTTGCGGAAGACTTCAGAATAATAGCCTTTGAAACAATACAATAATAATTTAAGTTCACGTATCATCAATATTCATAACAAGAGCCTTGCAATAACCAAATTTGGGCGCATATTTTCGAAAACAAGGAAAAGCTTGCTAAAAAATAAGTTTAGTGAAGCTACTGTGAAGGCATGGGAAGTAAATTGTAAGCATGTGGGTATTTCTAAAGTCAGTGTCGGATACTAAAACAAAATGCTTGACTTTCACTCTATAAGGAATATTTGTAGATTTTTCTGGCATTCGGTGCTGGAATTGACTTGCTTTGTTGTCGTATAGATCAGTGGATCATTTACAAAAAATTTTATAAACTCATTTAAATTTATCAAAAACCGAAAAAATCGATTAAAGCATAAAAATAAACTATATAGCCAGTTTCACAATACTTTAGCCACAGGTCTAAAGCAGGGGGTGTCAGGAATTTTGATTAAAGTTTGGTTGTTCGAAACATCGCTGATGCGTTTTTTCCTTTTTTGAGTCACCTTTCTGTAGACAAGATTTTTAGTGTCACCATTGAATAAAATTGGTGAATGTTGAATTGTGTTGTTGTTTAGTTAATGCTAAAGGTTATATATGCCATTGGTTCGACTCCTTTTTATTTTTTTTTCTTTTTATCGAAAAAAAAAATTTTAAATTCCATGAAATGCATTGAAATCCGAATAGTGACTTGGATTTTATAATTATTACATAATGAATGTTGATTGAGCAAATCGTTAAAATAGAAATTTTCAATTTTTTTCATTCATTTTTGAAAAATGTTAGATTAAGGAGTATTACATAGTGAAAATGTTCCACATTATGAAAATATTTAATTTCAAATAAATCCAATGAATTACATTAAAGTTTTTACTAAGAGCTGATATGATAATTTATTTATTGGAATTTTAAAATTTGGGTAAGAAAGGGTCTGATTCCTGAATTATCCCTTTTATGGGCAAATTTGAATGGTGTGCAGCTATCGTCGCATTTTTTTGGTGTGCAACATAACCTTATACACATTCAAAAATTGAATTATGTCTACGTTTTGGTTGTACACAAAGAAAAATTTCGTAATCTGAGTTAATATGACATATGTATACTATGCATAAAATAAATTATAATGGATGAATTAAAATCTGTAAATAACATGTAAAAATCTCATAAAATACAAAAAATGCAAAAAAATGACTTTACAAAACACAACACTGGATACAGGTCTCTTTCGCTTGTACACACATAAACGCTTTTTCGACATGCGTATTCCAATATCGAAGTTGATTCCAAATTTGGAAATAATCCTCGATTTTTCCAGATTCCATTTTTAAAACTTCTTGGTCGAATAAAATTTTGGCATTTTGTTTGTAAAATCCTATTATTTGTCACAAAAACAGAGAATTTTTCAATTTTATTATAACCAATCAGTTTCTTAATGGAAGCTGGTTTTTATGCACTCATATTCATGTTTTTGTCAATTAGAGCTTTACATCTGACAGGAAATATCATCTGGATGGAAAGAAGCTGGAAGCACTCTCAAATCGCTTCACTTTTCATTCAATTAACCAGGACTCGGAAGTCTGGAAGATATTTTTAAAACTTCAAAATAATAACCAGCACATGATTCTAGACAACATCTGCAAAGCTTCATGGAAGTTCCATAAAATTTTTTTGTTATAGAATAACAAAATTATGTTTAAATGATTCTAGAATTAATACCAAGTATATTTTGCTTTAAAATTTTGAATCAGGAAGCGGTTTCTGGAAATAAATATGCAATGAAAAATAAAATCTTCTTTAAAAGTGACAATTGATATAATGCAGAATAGCATATCAAGGGCATTTTTCTAAATTTTGTTTGCACAAATTTTGCCATGCAATCGTTTTTATCATTTTAAGTTATTTATTTAATTGCGAATAATATAAATTACGTGGCATAATTGGATAAATCATTTTTCATTGACAAAGGTAAATTGTTCTATTGCGTTCTAATTTTTTTTCATTTTTGCTTTATTATAATAAATACAGGCTAATACTAATATCTTAACTATGTATTATGCATATCTAACGCTGCTTATCCTATTTATTAAAAATTTTTCCATTCCAAAATTATTTCCAGAAAATCTTCCAGAAAGTTTTTAATTCCATCCAGAATCCAAAATATCTTCCAAAGTTGCATCCCTAGAGAGCATTATTCGCATATCCAAATATTTATACTTTACATGTCGTAACCATAAATGTAATTGCACTTTTGTTTCACACTCGATTTTTCAATTATTTTGCATAAAAATCATCATTTTGGTTATTCCAACAATAATGTTTAATCCAAATTTTTATATATTTTTTCATATACATTAAGCGACTTACTTTTGAGCTGAAAATAATTTAAACTCAAAATTTGTATATTTCATTCAAATTTTAATAATATCACTTCATTTTAATTTATTGATACTCTTCCTATTGTCCGTATATATATTACACGGTAAAGTGATGAGTCTGAGCCAACACCCGAACAAATCCTGCAAGAATATAAAGAAGCCACAGGATATACATGTGATGAACTAATTGTAACAGTTGATGAGGAACTTACCAGACTAATACAAAAAGGGAAGTCAATTTGTATGCAAGGTCCATACGCCGTTGTTGCTAATAAAGAATTTGAAGTCGATATAAGACTTCTTCAAGCTGATGAAGAAAGTGGAAGAACTTTATCGGCTATTACACGATTTAAAAGTCCCTTTTTCGTTCGTGATGGATTGACTGAGTTAAGATGCGATGATTGCTATATTAATGTTCTGGCCTAAAAAAATAAGTGCTGAAACACGAAATGACATCCGAGTAATTGTTAGATTTGTAATATTGGGTTCCAAAATGTTTTAAATCAACTGAGTATCCAATATCCGTATCACCTCCTTCTGCTATTGTACTTTCATTCATACAATTCATGAATGAGATACCTTCTGATCTTTGAATATATGAAAAGAGTCCTCCATCAAATGAGCCTGCTTATTTTGATATGCTGACGGCACAGATCTGGAAACAAACAATGGAACCACCTGAAATGCAAATTGAGTCACCTTGCCCATTTATAGCATAACATGAATGAAAAAGTGAACGAGAAACTAGAATTTTATTTTTCGATAGATTGAGAATTAGTAAATTTGTGCTCGTAGATGATGTAGAAATATAGATTGCACGGTTAGAAAGAGAATGAAATTGACAATCATCGACATAATAATTTTGAACGGTTGTCGATGAAAGTTGGTTATTATTCGGGTGTTTATAATCGATTCTTTCGCCAGGGTAAACATATTCCCAAAGACTTCCGTGAATAAACAAAAAACGAAATTGTTCCAGTAATAATATGAATCATGAAACAATTCAACTCATAAATAAAAAATAATGATCCTTTTTATTTATTTTCACAGTTAAAAGATCCGACAGTTTTCAAAATTTGAATTTTGATATCATTATTAGATTAGCAGCTGATAGACGCTTTCACGCCTGTAAAAAGAACTGTAACCATAAATCTGACATTTGTCAAAAATATCAAACGAATTTGTGGAATAATATTAATTCTCTGATATTAATATTAAAAGAATTCGTGGAAAAATATTAATATGTAATAGATTCTGAACCTGTTGATGATTATATGGGTCCACTTATTTGTTTGATAATTTTCATTTGAATTTCTTATGCTTACAAATCTTAACAATGACATAGAAATAAATATTTTATTGAACAATGACCAAACACATCTTTTTTGGCCAGTTTTATTTGCAGAAAAATGATTATATTATTTCGAATCACACCTCATAAATATTTTCTTATAATGTTGTTTTTGTTAGTATAAAGCTATATGAAATATAAATGTGATTTAAAGGACCGTGATATTTTAAGAATGAATAAATTTAGTGCTCAGAGTCTGTATCATCAAGATTTTTCTCCCAAAGCTTGATGTTATCATCGAGAAGTCGAATAATTTGAGCTGCCTCTTCCTTCGAATTTTCGCTATTTTGATCAATGAGAGGAGCGCAGGTTTGATATGTTTCTTGAGCAATACGTAAAGCATCCTGTCGTTTCTTTGCATTTTCGAATAAGAAAACTGTATAGTTAAGGATAAGACCAAGATAATTTGGAGAAAATGATTGCAAGTCCTTTTTGGCGACATCAAGTGCTTTCTCATATGCCTCAGTTGCTTTTTCAGCTGTTGCTTTGAGCTCATCGCCTGTCTGTGCCTCGCAAATATATCTAAAATAGTCTGCCTTCAATTTCTGGTAGTAAACAATGGACACAGAGTCACCAACCTTCGGGAGAATCACTTCATCGACGAGTTTGATGAGTTCTGTGCAAATATCATTTAATTCGTTAATTAATCTCGTCCTTATTTCTTGGATTCTTGTCTTGCAAGTCTCGGAATTGCTCTCAATTTCGTCTTCCTGCTGGATTAAGCGCCTTATTCCTTGGCGTCTCGATGTAATTAAAGATTTATATGCGACAGTGAGCAAAGTTCTTTCATCTGCGTCCAAAACTGGATTAAGTTCGATCGAGCGCTTCATGAATTTGACCATTTCACGTGCTTTGTTTGGTGTTTGGCCAAGAATTTTGACCATGTAAATGAGCTGATCGCGCTCTGACGACATTATGAAATTTTATTTTATTCTTATTCGTTCATATCTAAAATATACCTATTGGCTTAATTATTTTCCGTCAAAACTAAAATATAAAAATAACCTTATTAGATGTCAAAGTATTTAATTTTACATGTCATTTCTCTATAATAAAATTCTGAATCATTCAAAAAATTTTCAAGTAATACGGGCGCGAAAGCACACGAAAAATGCGTGAAAACTGGCAATATTCATATTTAGTTTTTGACGAAATCAAATATGGTCAAAGATGACCTAATAGTTGGCGAGGTGCGTGGCACACACATAGATTAGTTGATTTCGGGGGTATGATAGGCTCCAACTTTTGGTGTTTCTCGGAAAAAAGTGGATGTTTTGAGATGGACGAAAAATTTTGAAAAGCGGTTTGATTCAAAATTCCGGAATAATACTCTAGAGATGGAATTAGTACGTTTTCGTAACTATATTTATCAGAATGACTAATAATAACCTTATTAAAAGTCATGACCTAGTTAATTGTCTTGCCAAAACATTTTGAAAGCCATACAAACAATATATTTATTCTAGGACATTTACTTGTGTTTCTTCAATATTTCTTCTTCATCGGAGCTTACAGAGTATGAAAGAAATGGGTCTTTTCTGACTATTTCATTAGTGAGATTTAAATCAAAAATTATTTCTATGTTTGGATCTTTTGAACATTCAGTTGGCCACTGTTTGTTTTCAACAGCATATATAAGTCTATCCAGATATTCCATATTATAGTTCAAGTTAACACTTTGATCTCGACTTACTTCGTGATGATCGATATTATTATTCGATGCATATGCAAGCCAAATACTCATAACATGCGCAAGGCCATAGTCTGCCCAGTCATCAATGTTCGATCCTACAACCATGCAGCCAGTGTTGTTCTGCATATAAATCATATTGAAGGCAGAAGATCCTGCAGTTGTGATAAAATATTTAATTCCAGCCATTGTTGTACAAATTTGTTTCACACCACCGTAAAAGTCGCTATCTGACAAATACACGAATTCAATATTTCTATATTTCTCACTCGCAAGAGTCATGAATGATTTCATATTGGATATATATCTCTTCTTCCCTGATTTCCTATTTGAAAATGCGCCTTTATTAGGGATAATACTCCTAAGATTGAATTCATCATATAGGATCTCTCTAATTCCTCTGACACTCAAAAGCATTCCATTATAACGATCATTACAGCGAAGTACGTAAAGGTTTTCACATTGGTAAAATTCATTACCAAACTTAACAATTCCTTTGCATTTTATTCCAAGAATGTTCATGTATTCTTTTACAATCAATTTATCGAATCTCACTCCAACATAGGAATTAAGTATTATCTCACCAGGAATATTTATGAGGGAAGAAATAATTCCATCTGATAAGAAATGCCCAAAAACACTGTAGGAACTATATAAATAGACAAAACTTTTGTAAACAATTTCAGGATTAACTTTGCATAAGTCTTCAGTAAACTCAAAGTAACTAGTAGGCAACGAAACAGATTTCTCACCGTAAACAATAGAAATCCATCCCGCATAGACATTCTGTAAATGGTAAAAATAACATATTTCGCGAATAATTGCTGGTTTAAAAAAGTTTATACTATAATTCTTTGGTATAGATGATCGTATTACTCTGTTAGTTCGTATTTGAGTATTATTTCTCATCGTTATCACGTATTTGACCCCCGGAATATTTTTGACGTTGATAATTCCTTTAATTTGTACTCCATAATAGTAGTGTGGAATATCTGGTGATACTGCAATGTAGTTGAATGCAAACAATGCAAGAAAAAGAAGAAATGCATGAATTATTTGGAATATCAAAATCAGAGAGGTGTCACCTTTCCCCAAATTTATGGTTTGGTCAGATACATTTTTTTAAAAAAACAACTCATTTTCAAATTCCTCAACTGCGTTACTCTGTATGATTTGTGTATAGTAAATACACATGAATATATTCAATATTTTGCAATAATAAACATTTCTATCTCGCCATTAATATCATTCACATGTCAACAACAACTGACCTCGATGAGTTCTTTCTCATTTAACAGCAAATTACAATGTGATATTTTCTTGCAAAAAACTTTCAGTTAATTATACGCACAGCTACTGTTGGCATTTCTATGTAATAAATTTTATGAATATCTTTCCATTTTTTATTTTTAACATATCTTTGAATAAACATGTCTTATAGCCCTACAACCATGCAGCCAGTGTTGTTCTGCATATAAATCATATTGAAGGCAGAAGATCCTGCAGTTGTGATAAAATATTTAATTCCAGCCATTGTTGTACAAATTTGTTTCACACCACCGTAAAAGTCACTATCTGACAAATACACGAATTCATTATTTCTATATTTCTCACTCGCAAGTGTCATGAATAATCAATGAATCTAATAGGAGCTCTATAATTTCTCTAACACTCAAAAGTATTCCATTGAAATGATCATCACAGCCAAGTACGTAAAGGTTTTGAACTCAACAATTGCTTTGCATTTTATTCCCAAAACGCTCATATTTTCTTTTACATACATTTTATCGAATCTCACACAACTGTATGTAATAAAAGTAAATTATATAACATCTTTCTGCATTTTTTTTACTTACGAGAAAATAGTTGTCATCACGATAGCATGGAAATGATTCAAAAATATTTTTTTTGGAACATTTGCCACAATTTTGGATTTTGAACCAATAATAAGTACTATATCTAAATGACAATTTCCTGTAGAAAAAAGAGGAAGATCAACAAGGAGATCATTCTTCGTATTGATTTCGATGACGTTACTTTTGTCCCTATTATATCGAGAGTTTGTCATTGTGACCCCAGGATTATAAAGTGTTCCTGAATTTGTATTATACAAAATACAACAACTGAACACGCATCTTGGAATAACTTTCTTCTTGATGGACTTGTGAATTGACTAACGCAGAACAGATCTTATTGATTGCATCACCTGAATCAACAAATTGTTGAATCAACAACTTGTGGATTCTAA
>JALKBU010001175.1:0-15434 GCA_023091735.1 Trichomonas tenax | reverse complement strand
AGCTCATGATTTTCATTTTCTTGCTCATATTTTGTCGTATGCATGAATTCATAAGATAAAACATATGGATTCAAAAACTAATAGAGCCGGTTCGGAAATATGCATTGAATATTACTTGTAGAAACAAATCAATGGCTTTTGCCATTGAACTTTAGTAACAATGTCACTTTTTCGAAATCATGAAAAATGCAGTCTAAATCGTTTTATAACTTGCTATAAAATTTTTCTGGGCAAAACCACTGGCATAGGAGCAATCTATAGAATTTTCTCTAGAATATAACAGAAGTGGACTGAGGATAAAAAATTTCTGGGAAGCTCACTTTTATAGCACCATATTTCCAAAATTGAATACATTCCATCAAGAAATTTGGATCCGGATAGAATCTCAACGAGCAAGTTGTAGTACATTATGAGCCAGTATTACTACTACTGGGATTTTTGTACCTTCTTTTTATATATCGAGATAACTCTGGTTGAATTTTCACCTTTCACGGTGGTATAACTGATTTTATATCTTGTTATAAAAATTTTTCTGGAATATGTGAACCATATAGGGTGATTCTGTACCTGTCTCTGCAGAACGTGACAGAAGTAGACTGGGGATAATTGTTTTTGCCGTTGTGAATTTTTCAAACATTGATCTCGTAACTAAATTTTGTTATTTTATTTATAACACAATACTTTTATCTAATAAATATAAAGGAAATCATGGTGGTTCTTCGCCATATTAGTTACAAGAAATCATATTCAATATTGAACGAGATATTAATTTTTCAAAATTGAACATTCTGCTTCTTATAACTTAATATTCACAAAGCAGAGTCCAATAATATTAGTATATATATTATATATGCCCTATATACTATAATGTGACAGAGAGCAAATTGCAGGTTAATGATATTTTCTCGGTAAAAATGAAAATTTTAAAAAACATCAATTTATAGTTATCACTATCCAGGCGCTCGCTGAAAGTGCATACAACAGTGATAAAAAATATAGTTGGTATGTATACATATAGATATACTTTAAAGTCTTTTGATTGGACTTTTAGAGTAGAAGAGTGAAGCTTAAAATTTGAGTACTTGGAACTGGAGCCTTAACAATAATATTATTCATACAAACAACCGGCGTCAGATAGAACTTCCATAGCATCGTGAGCGTGCTTGCTGAGGGCGTCTCTAAGCGGTGTATTTCCCCACTTATTTTTGATGTTCTTTTCGATGCCCGGAGTGTTCAAAAGAACTTTGCAGACTTCCCCTCTGTTAGCAAAGGCAGCATAATGCAGAGGAGTGTCCATTCTGTTCGTTACAGTATTAACATCAATGAATTCTAATGCGTATTTCACTCCTTCAATATTTCCACACACGCAAAACTTGTGGAGAATTGTTGCTCCTTGTTTGTTCCTGCTGTGAATGTTAACACCGTGTTTGTACAGTTTTTCGACAAGATTAACATCTCCTCTGTATGCTGCTTCAAGAATTATGTTGTTTCTGTCTTCATCGCAAACATCAGAATAACCTTCTAAGATTGCGAAATTTAATGCTACTTCATCATTTTCTCTATTTATCCTTCGAATTACATGGAATATGTCCATATGGTTCGATTGCTCTTGTTTAATCGCGACTAATGCTTGAATATTTAAGTTATTTTCGATTAATTCTTTATTTGTTTCACAGAAAGTCCTTCTTTTCTCTATCAATTCTGGATCTTCTTCCTTCGTTTCCTCATATAGTGATGCTTGATCTGTCTCAGCTTCAATCCGATTTTCACCACAATCGATATTTTCTGAATCCATTCTGGAATAGTTAATGTCTGAGCTTTTCTCATTGTTTTGGTTCTTTTGCATTAACTCATAGTCCATGTCATCAAGCTGATTCTCTCGATTTATTGAAAACCAGCTTCCCATTGTCACTTTTATTTCTCATTCGTGTAAATTTTTTCATATCGGAACAAAGTTCAAATCAAGCTCTACTCATTTTTAATAATATTCTTAAAATTAGCTGGCAATCATATAATGATATCTACATATGCTGAGTTAAAATAGTGTAATAATAAAATTCTGTTAATTTAGTTTTTTATAGATAAGATTTTTGATTATTTGTTTTATAGTGAATAAATCCGTCCATTGTTTAAATACTTTATTGTTTTTACTCATGATGAGTTTGATTTTTGCTTGTTTAAAATCATTATTATAAATGTCGACAAAAGAAGATAATCAGCCTGTTCAACTACAAGACAAACGACAGCTAATGATTCCCGGATTGGGAGGTTTCAGGACAACAATGTGGTTACAGAGAAACCTCGAAAGCGTCAACACAAGAATTTGGTCATCGCATTTCGAACTTTCTCGCTATAGATTTTATGATATTTCGTTCCCAACGAACTCAAAGTTTCACATGCCGTACCTTCCACTCTCCACACGCCGTTATTTGCAGTCATCTCGTTTTCTAAATCTCGCATTTTACGGTCCAGGACCTTTTCTTCTCCATTGTCCTCCATCAAAGGAAGAATTAAACACAATTATCGACAAAATACAGAGAATTTACAATAAACAAATCCAATCAAATGGCGATATTACGCCAGAATTTCGAAATTACGTTTTAAGACAAGTAGCACGAACAATACCTGGCCGTAATGCTTTTGATATTGCAAGAATATACTCCGATTACGCTCAACAATTAATTGATAATGATCCATTAAACGTTATTGTCTCTCGTCGATATCAACCAGATACTATTGATGGAATTCCGGACTACAAAATGACAGAATATTTCATCAACACAAGTGAAAATATGAATGGCCTTTTGAATGATGATCAGTTGTTCTTAAATAATCAGCAAAACTTTGGAATTTTCGATATAAAGACAGGAAATTACTCTATATACGATGAGAAAGATATTACTTTCGTGCAGCCGATTAAAACCGGTGGATTCCTTTTTTCCAAGCGCTCCGGTGTTATCTATTGCTCGAAGAATGTAGATAAGATATCAAATCCGATCCAAACAACACTTCAAATTTCGAAATTAGTTGCATCGAATGGAGCGCAGTCAACATTCGCTGCTTGTGATCTTTCATCATCTGTTTTATCATATGGATCAATGAATGGCCTGAAAAACATCATTATTGGAAATATCAAATTATTCGATGTTTACAATCATAACGTTTACATTGTCACAGAGGGACCGGATATATCCGTTAAGCACTATCTCGATGGACGTCTTTCTCGTGAATGGAGCGCTCAAGAATCGATTTCTTGCTTGAAATATGTTCCGCAGCAAAAATTTGTTGGAACCATTTCCACTTCTGGATTCAGTGGCAATGATGCGAGAATGAAGGAAGGTCAGTTCTTCATTAACCAGAACGAAGCATTCGATTTCTCGTTCAACGAAAGCGGTCAATTGCTTTGTCTCTCAACAGCGAAGGGAATCACTGTCTACGACCAAAGGATGGTTCGCCCGATAATGGTTGCGGAGTACGGAATGCCGGTGAAGTTCAGAGCCAAGTGGATGAGAAACGGAGACAACATTGCCGTTATTTCACAAATCGGAAAGTTTACAGTTCTGAACCCAATGTTGACGAATCCAGTAATCGAATCATATTCTTGCGGTGTTTCTGAAACAGTTGACTTAGATACTTCATATAACACTGTTCTGTTGAAGCAAGAGAATGGCTTCAGAGTCATGACATCCGAGAGAGAAAACCTCTTCGTTCCAACAGGAATTTGATATTTTATTTTTGTTTGTTTAAAGATATAATTTATAGAGTGTCAATATGAATGTTGAATGAAGTTATTCTTTAGAGTATAAAAAATAGAGAAGAATTTTATAAAGAATACTCTTGTGAAGCAATCACGTAGGTGTTGATTTGCCACGGCGTCTCAGAGTGTCCCCACTGTAAACCATTCAATTTTGAAAGGTTTATGTCGACCCCGATTTTTAACGTCTTCTCATATTTTATCTTGTCTCGAGACCTGTGGCAATGATAAAATTTGAAATGCTTGGACTAGCTGAAATAAGCCACTGATGGACACATCAGTGGGTGTATTTATTGCCAAAAGTATTTGATGAATAATTTACGCAATATCGAAAAGTGAAAATATCGATCCATAAAGTGAGGTATCCAAATGTAAAGTATCTGTAGCATAACAGTATATCACACAATTGATGAAAAGCCTCCATTAATGCACGTTTAAAATGTATTGTTATGAAACAAGCAATTACTGACTATTACATCTGAATTGCACAGATGTATCACATCAATTTTACGAAATAGCGCGTATTAAAATTTGGATAAATATTTCGACTCGTGATATACAACCAATTCTACTCACACAGTATCAGCTCATTATGGCTTGTGTTCTCGGAAAATATTACATCAATAACTCCACTTTTGGAAATATTCAAACTTTTATGCTTTATAATTTTCGGATTTGATTAAGTTTACTAAGTGCACATATGTACAGTGTATATGCCATTTATACTAAGTTGTTCAGTTTCAGAATTTAATTATTTGCTTAAATTAAATAGCAGCTAACGAATAAAAAAACATTAGCAAGATAATGGCTTGTACTTTCCATGGCACTACGCGAAATTACAGAAGTTCAGATTAAAAATGAAATAAATATAATTTTATATTGTGATATTATAAATGATTTGTAGCATTTTCTAGGGTTGGATTATAACTGGAATGATGCATTTATGTTGCTTAATGAAATATATATAGAAAATATAAGTTTGACAATAAATATATATAAAATGTCATAATTATAAACTTCTTGTGTGATGAAAATATTTTATGACATGTAATCATATTTTTGACAGTGTGACACGTAAAATACATTGTATGACATGTAATAACATCGTTGACAGTATGACGTGTAAAATTGAAATTATGACGCGTAAAATATTTTAATGTGGAGAAGGAATTTCAGCCATATGAGCTGATGCATATAAAACAATACTATCAAGTGTCGCAGGTGCTGTTAGTTATGATATTCCGAATACATGCATTGTCATTAGAAAGTTTTCTTTTCTATATTCAAGGAGTTCACTTAAAAGTGTAACATTTTCGACAAATCTTGTCAATATCAGCGATAATGCGTTTTCTCATTGCAAATATTTTACTTCTATTGATTTAAGTTTGTGCAGTAAATTACAATATTTTAAACCGTATTGTTTTGCAGATGACTTGAAAGTATTAAATTGCCACCAAGTATAGTATATATGGAACACAATTGTTTCCGTTCATGCAATAATTTTGTTCACACGTTTCATTTAAATGGAAATCTCACGTTTTATGTCAATTCCAATTTTATTGCGTGTAAAGTTGTTTTCGTAGTTGAAACAGATTGCACTAAATATGCTTTATATGAAGGATGTGTATATTCGGTAAATTTTGCAGTATTGTACGCAGTCTCATATTCTCTCAATAAAATTAATTATCATCCAAGTCTCAGAACTATTGAAAATTGTGCTTTTTCTACAACCAAAGTCCGAGAAATTAAAATTCCAGTCACAGTGGTTAATTTTGGAGCATATCTAGTCCACATGAATGCAAATATTGAAGTTGTTACATTGCCAGCTGGCTATTCAGTAATCAATTTTGGTGATGTTATTCAAAATGATAACCTCGAAGTTTTAATTATTCCAGAAAATGTAACAACGATTTACGCAAATGCTATATATTCCAATCCAAAACTAAAGTACATTTCTTTACCATATTCTCTCACTAATATTCAAAGCAATTCTTTTTCGGGCGTGACAATCTTCGACGAGTTATTTATTACAACAAATCCATGATTCCAGACTATATTCGAGGAGGAATTCCTGCACGCGTTTTTCGCGAACAAATAACCAATAATTTCCAAACAATATTTAAAAACAAGAACAGATATCTGTTTATTTCCATTCTTATTTAGATTTCTGAACTTTAGAATTATTATTACAGCTTTTCGAGATAAGTTTAAAATTATAAATATTATTACATCTTCACGAATTAATCCATAGAAGAAAAAATTTTCTATTGTTAGTTATGTCATTCTCAACACATCGTTTTAGATAAATATAATTTTTGTCGAGTAAAATATATTTTAGATTTGGAGAATGAAAGTCAATATATTATATGATGAGTATAGATTAAATCTCCTGAAGATTTAGCAAGAAGCAACTACAACACAACCATGAGGAATTTCCAGTTCATCAAAGTTATAACAACTTTCATTATCCAAAGTTTTTATAGTACAGCATTTTTGTAAAAAAGTCCCCCTTCTTGGTTTTCTTTAACAAAGATTCATTGGCAAATCTCAATAACATTTTGTGATCATTATTGATGGTAATGAATAGAAAATACTTTATCTTTAACATTTTCTCGAATAATAATTTCTTTTAGATTATAGGAATCTTGGAATTCTCGAAGCATTTTTAATGGTACAATTTACTCCAATATCAATAAATTCATTCTTTGGGCAGTTGCAGAAGCAATCGATTCAACAAAAATATCTAACAAAAAGGTTAGAAATTTAAGTTAAGTACTTTTATTAACAACGAAACACGACACATTCTCAAAGCAATTGACAAGAAAGTTTTTACATAAAATATCATAAATCCTAAATTTAAAACTTTCTGTTCTGCCACATTTCAATTGATATTTTATGAAAAAACTAACAATTAACCTTATTATGTCACTTTTCAATATTTTTATTGAAGGAAGAGATATCGGCCACATGGGCTGATGCTCAACATACAATATTATCTAGTGTAACTAACGGCATTAATTATGCTATTCACAGCACATGTGTTAAAATTGATTCATATGCATTTCAGAATTCACAATCTACACTTAAGAGTGTAACATTTTCTGCTAATATTGAAAATATTAGTGAGTATGCATTCTATAGATGCGTTTATTTAACTACAATAGACCTAAGTGTTTGCACAAAACTAAAATATATCTATCGATTTTGTTTTGCCGAAACAAACCTAACAAGCATTAAATTGCCACCAAGCATCCTTTTTTTGCAGGACAACTGCTTTAGATCTTGTCTGCTGCTTACTCATACATTTCATTTCAACTGTAATCTTCAATCTTATATTAATAACAATTTCATTGATTGTCAAGTTGATTTTGTAGTTGATCCAGATTGTACTAATTTTGTTTTATACAATGGATGTATTTACATTCCTGGCTATACAAAATTAATTGCAGTTTCATATTATCTAAATAGCATTCAATACCATCCAAATTTGCAATGCATTGCTAACTGTGCTTTTTCTACTACAAAAATTCGAGAAATCAAAGTACCAGATACAGTAACATAAGCAGAGCTATGGCCTTTCCATATGAATCTACGTATTGATAGCATAATTCTATCTGCAAGATACACACAATTGAAACGATTCGATGTATCAAATTTGTACAATCTTAAAGTTTTAATTATCCCAGAAGGTGTTACAACTATAAATTATCTGTCTGTTTACGATCTTCCAAAACTCAAATACTTATATTTGCCTGATACACTCAGTGAAATTGAAGTTGATGCATTTTCTCACATTAATCATTTTGTAAGCCTAATACATTATAATGAATCATTGATTCCTAACTATATTCGAGGAGGAATTCCAGCTCGTGCATTTCGTCCTCCTTCAACACAAAATTGCCAAACAATTTTTAAGAACGACAAAATATATTATTTGACATTTGTTGCGATGACAGAATCATATTAAATTTCATTTATTAACAGGATTATTTGTTCTTCTAAATATATTATGATCAATATTTTTCACATCAATTTTGATTTTAAACATTAGACTTGCACCTCGATAAATACCGATTTGATAATGCATTGAAATTTTCTAGGAAATTCATTTAAGTCTTGATAATGTTTTCCAAATATTAACGTAATACGCCGAGCATAGAACCGAAGGATTGATGTATATATTATATGTATATTAGGAAGACAGTTTTGATATTTAGATGAGAACATGCATATTTTGAAATTCAGAATCATGATCTGACACGTAACTAATATATTTGCCAGACCATTTCTTTACATGTCAAAATAATTTTATGGGTCAAAAATAAAATTGACACAAAAAGCAATAAGTTTATTTTTTACGAGATCGCCGAAATATTTTGAGCCAAAACATGGTTTGTTCGATCCATTGTAGAAAGCGTTTCTGTATTTATGGCTCAGTTTGAACACTGACATTACTGCAAAAAGTGACAAAATAAATTTCTGCAACAAATAAAATCTGCTGCTCATCGAATACAGAGCCAAAATTCGCAAAGATTTCTGATCCCCTCAATTTTTGTTTTAAATGTTTTTGCTTCTTTTTGTTGTCTCCTGCGAACAAGGACCGTCATTCCTCGATGGCCTTCACGAGAAATACGAACCAGCAGACGAAAACGTAGAAATCGTCGCTCAGCATACACGCGCTGTGATGGATGGCAAAAAAGCGAAACCAAAGAACAGATTGAAGCCTGCTTTCCCTGAAAAAAGCATGGAGGATGAGTACTTCAAGAAGCCTCCTGTGGAATACGATGAGATTTTCGATGAATTTTCCGTCGAAAAAGAGAATCCTGAAGTGCAGCCTTCAAAACAGAACGCAATTGCGTTGGATGACTTCTCACACTATACAAAGCTTATTTCGATCTCTCCTTTCCGTCTTGTTGCAGGAAGAACAGAAGATATCTTATTCGAATTGCAGCCAACATCGTTTAAGTTCGGTTACGGCCGTTTTGATGAAAATGTGGTCCTTTGTACGCTCGATGCGCGCTCGAGAATGACATGTCCATCGCCAAGATTGCGACCGGGTGAAGTCAAAGTTGCTTTCTCGAGAGATAACAAGTCATGGACGAATACCGTTCCAGCGTTCGTCTATAGGACAAGTTTTCTCTTACAGTGGGGTATTGTTTTCCTTTTCTTATTTTTTATTATTGCTGGAACATTTTCAGCGTTTATGGTGATTTCTGGTCAATATAAGTTCAAATTCACTTCTAAGAAACCTGCGGCCTTATTGAACAACGCTGCGGGCTCTGATCTCGCTTAAATTTCATCAATGTTATTTAATACATCATTTTAGAATGTGCTTCTTATTAATTAAGGCCATCACTCCACAATGACAATAATGGAATGATGTAGTATTGTATTTCCAAAATGAAATTTGAATTTTCATAGAATTGACCAAAATAAACCATGCTGTTACCATTGCCTAAACTTTGTAAGTATGCGTATATTCATATTTATAGGCTATCGATGTATTTAATTTTGAATCGATTAAATACTAATGATTTTTTGAATTTGATGATGTAAAACAATAAAAATATCTCTAAGCTATATCCCTATATGAGCCAAGGCATAATTCAAAAAATATTGACAAATAAAGTTTTTAAGTGTCAGATTTTTTTGACAGTTTTAAAATCAATCTAATATAATGATGTCTATTTGATATAGTGACTGAACAAAATCTTTTCAAATCATAATTTATTAATGATGTCTAAAAAGAATATTTCGATATATCAAAATTATCAAGAACAGCGTCCAAATCCGATTCCAAACCTTCAAAGCCTCGATTTAGATGGCATTTCTTCCTATATCAGAGATGGTTATGCAAAGAAAATTTTAATATTTTCAGGTGCAGGAATTTCTGTTGCATCTGGAATTCCAGACTTCAGATCACCGAAAGTAGGACTATATAGTCAGTTGAAAAAGTACAATTTACCACGTCCAGAATCGATTTTTACAAGAGACTATTTTAAATATCACCCAGAACCATTTTTCTCACTCATTAAGGACTTTCTTCCTGGGAAATTCAAACCTTCTCCCGCTCATTTTCTCGCAAAAATATTCGAAGATCATGGAATTTTATTGCGTCACTATTCTCAAAACTTTGACGGTCTAGATAAGGCAACACGACTAAGCAAAGGCCACCTTATCGAATGGCATGGAACATTTGATACTGCTAAATGCCTAAAATGCGGAAGAAAATTCGTTTTGGAAGAAATTCGAGAAACAATCGAGAATGATGAAATTCCGAGATGCAACTGCAAAGGAATCATACAACCCGATATATTACTATACGGAGATGATAATCCTGATGAGTTATATAATCAATTAGAAGTTGATGTTCTCACAACAGATTTATTGATTGTTATGGGAACGTCGCTGAAAGTTGAACCTTTTCCAAGCATGATTGAGTTCGTTCCTGATAATGTTCCTAGGGTACTTATTAATAATGAAATGGTATGCACTTATAATGAAAAACTGACAGTGAAAGATAATATTGTTGTAGAAACAGGAAAAGAAAAGAAAACACATTTATTTAAATTCAATCATTTCTTTAATATGCGTGATATATTCATTCCAGGCGATATTCAGCAATCTGTTTTGTCATTAATCGATAAGCTCGGATACACAGAAGAACTTAATTCATTAATGATTTAAAAATGATTACTACAATAATATGAAAGAAAATTAGATATTTTAAATGTTAAATATCTTTTCTTTCAATACATGTGCTTCCTCGCCTATCGTTGGATTTGCTTCGCATGCTTTTACAAAATTGATCAGATGGCCATTAGTAAATAACGCATTCAACCTTCTAGGTATATATGGAATATACTCTTTAATGCATTCCATACCTGCCTTTTGATCATCTAGTGTGAAGAAATTATAATTAGTTTATTATGCGGAAAGTCTCTCTCAATGGCTCTAAAAATGTCCTTGCATTGCCTTCATTAACATCTTCTTGACACCAAACCTTTGCATGAGCATGGAAACATTTAAGTATTGTCTTCACGAATCCATTTTGTCTTATTTTTGAGTATCTATTTCTTAGTGTAATGATCCAATTGAAAAATATTGTTTTCAAATCATTTTTTTGCTTGATATTGCACGCAGAATTCACTCGGTAAGCTAATTAAGATATCCGAAATGCAAGAAAACAAAGTGAAAATTATATTTGAATCAAAAGGAGTGGAAGAAATCTTCGAAAAAAGTTGATTGATAATTAAACCTGTGAATTCTAATGAAGGAATTGACTTTAATTCATATAATTTACAAATGGAATTAGTAATCTCGTCTATAATGGCTTCATTTGATTGGCTCAAAACATAAATCTATATATCTGAAGTAGGCGGCCAGCAAAGATTGAAATGTCAGTATTTGATGTTTGAATAAATAAGTTAAATACGTCGATTGCATAAGGACTTGCAAATGTTATTGAACTTTCAGCCAAGCTAAGAGTAAAATCTATGATTGATGGATCTTCCAATTGAATTTTTCTGCTGGATACAAATGCCATAAGGATTGCAACCAATATTGTGATTATTTTACATTTGATTTCTTCATTAATATCACTGTTAATGATGTCAGCAATGTGGCTCATTATATCTTCAGCATCTATTTGAATGTTTCCATTTCTCTTTAATAGAGTTCTTAATAACAATATATATAATTTGAAACAATCTGTAACTGAGTAAATAATTGGTATATCCAAATACTCATAAACTACGGTGAATAAAGGACTTTGATCGATGACCACATTAGAAAATCTGATAAGAAATCATAGTAATCTTATAAAAATACCACAGTTGATATCCTCATCTACTGAAGAAGCGATTTGCAAGATATCCGGAAAGTAATTTGGGCCATTTTTACCGAAACCAAACACTCTAAATGCATTTTCTAATTGGAATAATGCATGTTCTTGAATCTTTGGGATATTTGAACCAATGCAGTGGAAAACAAAATCCAATTGGGATTGAAGAAATTTGATAACTAATCTTTGATCACCATCATAGGGATTTTTCTTAATAGTAAATGAGAGTATATATTGAATGGAAATAGCAGCATGAGCAAATCTCCAATCATCATTGGCTTTTGGAACGATGCTTTGATATGTTTCAATCAGCCTTTCAGTTATTTGGTATTTTTGATTCATTTTAAATAAAATAGTTGTGCATCTTGCGATATTTGTTTGGAGGAAATTCAACCTCAAAATCTTGGGAATCAAAACTATATAGCTGACTAATGAAAAAGTCATAAAAGTTAATTAAATATTGATCAAGATTATTCTCTACTTTGAAGTAAAACAAATTATTATACATTACATTTGATAATTTGGATTGAAAATAAAGGATTGAAGAAATATAATCTGTGTTATTGGTTTCAATAAAATGAGCTAATGAAGTTATAATTTGTTGAATGCATGAATCCAATTTTTAGCAATAACAATCATTATTTTGAGGTGCATTTTCAATAAATCTAAATTCATCATTACAATTTGATTTTTGTTGTTCTGAAGAACAAATGATGCCAAGGGTCTTTCCGTTCTACCTCCAAATATCGAAAAGTTGTCAATTGTAAATGGTTCAAGGCATTTACAACGTAATCGTAGATCAATCTCATTTGTTGAATACGCAAAATTGAGAAGCTATGATGCAAGTTGTCGCATGAAATTGTTAGGTGCAAATTGAATGTTGATGCAATTCGTCACGATTTCTGCACATGTTGTTACATAATTCGGTGTTCCAGGAAGCTGATTGAGAATCGTTTCGAAGATGGAGGCAAAAGCATTTGATGCTTTGCTTGCTGCCATATTTGCAAACATTTGTGCCCCAATTTGAGACAATTCTGTATTTCCATCGGTAATAATTAACAACATAATTTGAGCTGTCTTCTGCTGCTTGGATTAACAATCGCTCAAAGTCAGATAAAACCATTTGAAAAAATTGAGACTCTTTACATGTCAAGTTAAGTACCGTTGTCAAATATTTTGACTAATATTATAATTGATAAATTCTGGAGCTTATGGCTCCAATAGATATATGTATATAGCTTAATAATGTATATACTTAACTATATCTATTTATACTGGTATGAATATGCTATACTGATTCTGATTAGAGATATTGTACTTTTTATCTATATATTGATTTATCTCAAAAAACCACCTTCTATTAAGTTTTTCTCCCACAATTTGTTTCACCTTTGACTGTAGTTCATCATTATGTGAATAAAAAAATAGCTCATTTAGAATGATACATTGCGTTTATAATTCTATAGAAGCGATAGAAAGTTAGAAATCAAATTTCTTGAAGAATTCTATCATTTGAAGTGTCTTTGCGTATTGCTTTGGAATCATATTCCTAATATTAACAGCCATCAAATTGGCGCCATTATCAATGAGGAACTCTGCAACAGGAACAGAGTCACCGAATACAGCGCAGAAAAGAGGTGTTGTTCCATTCTGGTCAGGGATGTTGAGCTTCGCACCGAGTTCAAAGAGCCTCTTTACGGTGTCCAAATGTCCGTTCAAGGCCGCAAATGCGATGGCAGTGCTTCCTGTGTTGTTCTGGAGATTGACGTCAGCACCTTTATCGACAAGAAGGTTGATCACCTCCACGTGGCCACCTTCTGCAGCAAGCATCAAAGCAGTGCTTCCGAGACTCGATTTTTCTTCAACGACAGCGCCTTCATTGAGTAAGAACCTCGTGCAATCAAAATTACCTTTCCACGATGCGAGCATCAATGGGGTCATTCCATTTTCGTCTTTTACAGCGAGCAATTCCTTACTTTTTGTAATTCCGCCAACAATAGTCTTTAAATCGCCTGTACTGGCTGCTCTAAGTATCTCCGCTGGTGTGTAGTCCTTGTCTGCGACCTCTAATGCTTTCTGTCTGTCGATTTCGATGAGTTTTGTAAAGATTCTTTCTGAATCAGCCTTCAGAGACTCTACATAAGCATTCTGTGGGCCATTTGCAATTTTTTGAAGTATTGGTGCATTCATAATTGTACCAATGAGTGCGCAAAGGTCAGAAAATTCGCACTTTGAATCGACATCTAAAGCTGTGAAAAGAATAAGTGCTTCAGACTTGTATGTATGGTATGCCCTTGACATTAGAATCTTTGCAGTGTTGATTTTGATTGGAGAAGCTTTTTTAATTATCTCGGCCAATTTATTTATCGGAAGAGTGTAGAATTGATCTATAAGAACGGAATCATCGATCTTTTTTATTACATCTGAAACGAGAGAATTGAATGCTTCCTGATCGTTAACAAGAGAAACTAAAGAATTAATTAGATTCTCCATAATAAAATGACACTTTACATTTCATATTTTACATAGCAAAAATATTTTTACATGACACAATTTCAATCATACTTTAATATTTTCAAGAATACTCTCTGCCATAATATCTCATTGTGATTCTTATAATACAGTCAAAGTTTTTTACACTAATTTTGAGATTTTCAATTTGCTATTAAATCTTTGATGATTCCTTTCTTATAGATCAATTTCATGGAATTCTTATGTTTGCTTCGCTATCATTAATATTTCCTTAGTTTAAAGAAATGATTGTTATCTGAAAACATCTTTGGACAATCATATGTTACAACTTTCTTTAGGAAAACAATCTTTGGTACTCCGCCTTTGACATACTCAGCAATCATCGAAGTGTTGTAAAATATCACATATTTTACTGTGTTAATACCAATGAATGCTTTCTCTTTTATGTCTGTCAATGAATTTGGAACATAGTATACAGACATGACATTAATAGTTGTAACACCTTCTGGGAGTATCAGAATTTGTAGATTATCTAGGGTCACAAATGTATTCGATCTTATCTCAGTGCATTTTGCTGACCATATTACTCTCTCAATACATGGATTCATGTGAATTGCCCATGAAGAAACTTTGGTGACTATGTCCGGCATTTTAATTTCTGGAATTTTAGTTGTTGCAAATGCATAATTATCTATATAATCAACATTTGGATGATATTTAATACTCTCAAGAGAATACGAAATAGCATATAAAGTTTTGTAATTAGATGAATATACACAGCCTTCATAGAGCGCAAATCGAGTGCAATTTTCATCAACAACAAAATCTATTCTGCATCCAATAAAATTGTTATTATTATACAAAAGCAAATGAGATGTGAAATGAAACGTATAAACAAGATTTTTGCAAAGTCGAAAGCTGTTCTCATTAAAATTTTCGAGACTTGGAGGCAATTTAAGACTTTGAATATCTGTCTCTGCAAAACAACCTGTCAGCATACTTTTTAATTTTATGAAAATACTTAAATCAATGCATTTCAGGTATTTGTATTTGTAAAATGCAAATGATCCAATAGTCACAATGTTTGCAGAGAATGTAGCTACATTAATAAGAGTATTTTGGGAAAATAGAAATGACCTTTCTCCAATTATTACGCATGCGTTTGGAATCTCATATTCAACTGAATTCGAAACATTTGATAATATTGTATGATTTTCATCAGTCAACGAGGGCAACACTTTTCCTTCTGCGGTGTAGTCCCGCGACCTTCATAACTTTTTATCTGATCAATATTTTTTCGATTTGAAAGTACTTTCATGTACATATTGATAGTTGTCTATCCAGTGGTATAAGTGGCACAGTCTA
>JALKBU010000116.1:0-79708 GCA_023091735.1 Trichomonas tenax | reverse complement strand
TCTACTCCATCCCTAGCAGCTCCATCACTATCACCGAACTCTTCAAGATTCTTCTCCGTGGCAAGCAGGCTAACATCGGCATCAAATACTACACATGCTCATGCTCGACTCTCGAGAAAGTCTTCATAGAGATCGCAATGCTTTCAGAAAGCCAAGCTACTGTAGAAACAGCGGATGCTCCACAAGCTAACCAAACACAACAAAATGTGGGTCAAGCTCTCTGATAATCCCGCAACAGTTCCAATAATATAATATCTTTCACAAAGACATTTTACATAAATACTATCGGATTTAGGAAAAATATTTAATATTTTTTAGAATGTTAAAATTTACGAGATAAATAAAAATGGGTGAAGAGTTTTACTAAGATTGATGATTTTCATAAGATATAATTATAAACTTTCATTGTTTTCTGGGCTCTGCAAGTGCTTCTCTGAAGCCAGAGCAATAATGATAGTATTCAAATTTTGCGATGGCTTTTTGAGCACCTTTGATGATTAACTCCGCAATTAAAATAAGCAATGACCAAAAGGGCATACTTGAATGTATACCATTTATGGCATATGCAAAATCTTTGAATTGAAATATACTATTATTAGGTGGAAGAACGTCCTTAAGTTGAATATATTGCATTATGACTTTTGTGAGATTATACAAATATGCCACATAGCTCGAATATGGAATGAATACACTCCAGCATGCATACCATTTTCCAGTATCATTATCATCAAGAAATGAATACAAAAATCCAAAGGTAATACCAACGGTAGCCAGGAAGGAAACAATTGCAAATATTACTTGATAAACAGAAGCCCTTGGAAAAACCATTGCCCAAAAAGATGTGAATGGAATAGAGCAGATTGAAGACAGTAAATGGAGCCAAACAGAAACAGCAGGGTATTGTACGATCATTCCAATGCCATAAAAATAATAAATAAGATAGAGGATTGTCGCAAATATCAGCATAAAGAATGTATCAACAATGAAGTTACCAAGCCAAAATGCCTATTTGTTCAATCCCTATGAAATCATATATTTTCTATGTGGACCTTTGACGTCCTGATTGATAGTAAGGAAAAATCTAGATTGAATGACAATGAATGAAGCAGCCGCAAAAACGGATATTAACACATTCATAACTGGTGAGTCTTTCGTAAAATCATCACCCATACTGCTGCCCATTTGTGAAAGAATATGAACTTGGACATCTGAACGCCCATGTAAGTCTATGAAAAGCTTTTGTAAAAACTGCGACTCTATCAACTCCACCAGTATAGTTTTCCATAACTTGAATTGCAATTTTGGGTTGGTAATGATTAGTAATGACTCGATAGGTACATGGCATGTTTAAAGTTCCACGATACGTAAAGCGTGTAAGATATTGATAATAATCATATTCTGCAAATGAGCCAAAATCTACAATTTTGAGATCATTTCCAAGCTCCTCCTTTGCCATAAGCTTCAGTTCATCAGATAGATTTTCCCAGCAAAAGCCATCAGCGCAACTTGGATTTCTAATTCTTGCAATTGATAAGTTAATTGGATTAAACATGGTGAAGGAGTCACGCAGTGTGGAACTCGACTCATGATAAAAGAATAAATGTTGCTGCAATACCTTCCATAATCCAAAAAAGATGCTTTTAATTCTTCTCATAAACATCACTTTATAAAGCTCTTTAAAGACCAGTACCTGTGACCGCTCTTCAGCATCTTCATTGGAAATATCTTCAAGAAGGTCCATTTGCTGTGTTGACATCTTAAAAATAGATTTTGGATTTTCCGAAATGCTGTTTTAAATTTAAGATCGCTTCAAAAAACCGTTTTCATTCAAAATTGTCAGGAGAGGCAATATTGATATTTATTCGACGGTATATATTTTTGCAAAACTTTTTTTGTGCTCCACATTTATCGTAAAAAGCGGTTTCGGGTCCTTTTTTTTAAAGTTTAGTGAAAATATAAAACCATAATAAATATATATGAGATTATTATAACCAATATTTGGTAAAGCATTGTTATTTTATGTATTTATTTTTAACATATTTTCTAACAATATATGTGTCATGTAAATTAATTGTGAATTTTATGTGTCAAAAATGAATTTATGCGTCAATTTTGATAAATTTTTGGCAAAATTTTTAAATGGAAGACGAATCATTTATCACGCACAGAACTCCACACGAGAAAGAAGTGCAGTTAATTGACTCAGATAAGCAGGAGCAGATTGTTAATGACATGAGAGCAGAATATGAACGCGTTGTTAAGACAGAAAACTTTATTTTTATCGCTGTTAATGCAGCTATGATACTATTATGCCTCGTCTTATTGACACAGACTGACAAGAAGTTCATATCATTCATTTATATCGCTCCATATGCTGTTTCTCTTTATGCTCATATATCAAAGAAGAACAATATGCATAAAATCATTCTCGCTGTTGAAGTAGCTTCGATATTTCTCGGTTTGATTACATTGAAATACTTCAATACAATAATATTCTTTATCATGCACATTGTCTTTGCTATTTTGCTATTTTCAAGCCATCAGTCGAAGAAATTCCGCAAGGAATTTCCTGAAGAAATCAATGAGCTCGAAAAGAAGAAATATCCATTCAAGAGTTTATAAAATTACTATTCTATATACTTTATAAAGAAAATCTATACTACCTATTGAATATTTTGTTGATTGGTGACTGATTGTTATGATTTGTTATAAAAATTAGAAAATTGAATTTTTGATCTGAAATTTTAGAAAATTTAATTGAATTTCAAGGGAATATAATGGTTTGTGGCAGAGAATATAAAAAACGAATTCATTTTTTTATATGATACGTGCGAAACCTAAAACTTCAATAGAAGCTCAAGAATTGATGCAACAAGCCATTGACGAAGGCAATTACAAAGCCGCCAAATACTACCACGAGCAGATCGCTTATTTGCGGAATTACGAAGAAACTCGCGAAGTTGCATCACATGTTTCAAAATATCTCAATAAAAAGGACGAAATATCGAATCAAATATATGAAAATGTTCAAAGGTACTCACAAGATGTCGAAAGAGCAAAAGAATTCTCGATTGAATTTCATAAAAATGAATTTTTGAAATTACGTGATTTTCACAGAGCTGAACTTGAAGAACTCATTGAAAAATGGGATAAGGAACGAAATTCCGTATCAAACAATGTTGAAGAAGAGTATAATCAAACATTAGAAACAGCAAGACTAGTTGCGGATACATATAACTTTGATGCTGCAATAAAATTACAAAAGAAAGCATATCAGATATTAAAACATGGTGGAAGACGTGATATACAAAAAATTGATGAAAAGAATCAGAAAATGGCAGAATTGATGCTCCATAGACAACAAGAAGAGATAAATAACCTCAAAACAGCACGAGACATTGAATTGCAGCTATTAAATGAAATGATGTCCGCTGCAGAAACACAAACACTTGAAGATTTCTTCAATGCAAATTCAAGAGAAGTTTCACGCATTATACAGAAGTTCCCTAAGGAAATATCAGTTCCAATCGCACTGAAAATGCAGATAACAAGAGCGAAACCACAACCTAAGGTAGAGACTCAAACAAGAAGATCCACGTACAAGAAATTCACACAAACAATGCATAAAATCAACAAAATTGTCAATAATCCAATTGATGTTCCAAATTAATGTTTGAATAAAATATCTGTTTTTATTTTCTCAACATAGCACTTAGAAATATTTTTAAGTCTTGAAACTTTGCCTGGTTCTTGAATAGCAAGTTCGAAAAATCTATTTTTGATCTTTTTTTGATATTTGAATCAATAAACAAAGAAATTATCAATGCTTTAGCTATAGATATGTGTAGTATAAGGCTCGCAGAAAATCAAAGATGTTGATTTTACTATTGATTATTCTAGATGTTGGTGTGTTAAATTGCTTTCATATGATTATATTAATATTCTATGTTAAGTTCTTTATGATGTTATAACAAATATAATAGTCAAATCTATTTTTATAAGTCCACAAACAATGATTTAGAGATTCGAATATTTTTTTTTGACATATGTCAGATTTTCAAAAAATAACGTGAATGGATCAAATTGCATTATATAAACAACAAAAAGAGAAAGAGGATATTCTGATGCTGAGGGAGTCCTTCAAACAGCTCGGAAAGCTTGAAGAAGAGTGCACACAGGAACTTTCTAACTTCCAGAGAGAAAATTTTATTGCTCATGAAGAATTTAGAGCTATAGCAGCAGGAATTTTCGATTCTATCGATAACTTCAGTCAGTCTATAAATCAAGAATTAGATAAACTCCAACTTAAAATTAACCAACTCGAAACTATCGCAATGCACGCTTTTAACATTCATTCACAGCAAATCATTTACTCTCCAGGAGCTACACACATTGCTTGTTCCAACAAATTCATTTACATTGCACAAATTGATGGGGTTATCACTGCACACGATCAAAATACATACAATGTTGTTCATCAAACAGACCACAGATACTATGATTCATATAATAACTACGGCAAAATCACGTGTTTCGTTTACACAAGACAATTAATTGTTGGATTTTTCAATGGTATGGTTTTGATATTCTCTGATGACCTTAAGACAACGAAGCAGCTCAATTACATCACAGTTTCGATCTCAGCGATTCACCAATTCCAAGAAGTGATAATTGTTGGTGCTTCGAATGGTCTCGTTGTGTTATGGAACGCAAACACGTTAGAACGTCTCATGATCTATGCGGGACACAGACTTTCAATTGCTTCCATTATTGATGATGGTCAAGATTTAATTATCGCAGGAAGAACAGGAATTGTCACAAAGCACAACAAACTATGCCAGAAGGAACTCGAGAGATTCCAAATTGGCAAATCTTTGCTTCAAATTCTTTCTATTAAAGGTACAACATTCGCATCAATCACAGATGTTCTTCTTGTTTGGGATGGAAAGCATATCATCAAAACATTCAACGCTATTGACATTGGCTCAAATCCAATTGCATGCATGAAGCCTCCAGAATTGCTTTTGCTTGGAAATAGACAATCCACAGAATTGAAATTGACTTTCCTCGAATCTCTTTTGTTCCCGAAGACTGTCAACATTTTAGACAAACCTCCTGTCGAAATGATCCACCACGGATCTGTTTTTTATGTTCTAACTAAAGGCGGACACATATATGTCATCCAGCCAGGTCAATAATTTAGTCTGTTTGTATTAATATTCATTTTTAATAAACATATGTCTAATATAAAACAAAATTAGTTGAAATCGAAGAATTGCTTAGCATCGCGATCGATTTCGATACCGCGGATCTTATCACGAAGCTGAGCGTTCTCTGCAAGAATTTCTGAAAGCCGAGTCTTGTTCTTGCCCGCGATATCATTGAAAAGCCCGATTTGACTGTTCTGTGAATCGATTCCTTCTATTCTTCCTGAAGAAGCTGTTGCACTTCTGTGCATCTTGCGTTTTAGAGTGTTTAATTGATATAAAACTTTGTTCTTTCTGTCTAAAAGTGTTCGCTTCTTGTTTTCGATATCCATGAGTTCGCTTTTGAGTGTTTCGACATCTACAAATTTCTGTGATGATAAATCTGCTAATCTCGCGTATAAATTATCTCTTTCGATCGCAATATCACGGCTGGACGTACATCTCGTTGTAATACTTGGTGTCTGAGTGCGCACGAACGATTCTATCCTAGAATGTCGCTTTTCTTGATCGTCATCGAAAGCAGTGCCAAGAGAAGACAACGTATTCCTTCTGATTGTCTCTTGTGTGATATCATCATGTAAAGTCTTCTCTTTGATGATGTCGTTCGTTTGTAAAACTTCAGGATCGAAAACTGGCCAAATTTTTGGCTGATTTAGTTCTGGAGGATCTTTGAGAACGATTTCGAGTAATCTGTTGTATAAATTTGTGTTCCTTCGTATTATGTCGTCTGCATTTTCGCAAAAATCGCTGAAATTAAGTGAATTTTTTTCTAGATTGTCGTTAAAGATATGGAAGCTTGATGAAATATCGTGAAATACTCTCGTCATTTCATCGCGCTTCTGTGGAGACATCATACTCTTTTCTTCGAGCATGAAGTGTAATGTTTCGATATTTATTTGTTCTCTTGGCCCTATATCTAGATTTTTGAGGATTGGATGCGTCAAGCAATCTGATGGAAACATTTTTTTGATCTCTTCAATTCTTATTTTAGAACCAGATTTTTTTGCGTATTGGGAAAGCTCCTGCAGAAGCTGTACACGAAAGATCCTCTCGAAGCGGCAGTTCTGTTCCTGCAACTTTTGGAGGTACTGCTTCACAGCAATCCGGATTTTTGGAGTCGACATCAAAATAACGTTATTTTGATTTTGTTTTGTTTTTATTTAATATTTTTGAACATCACTTTGAGCTATGTATAAATAATCATTTTATTTTTGTTTGACAACGATTATTTTGTAAAGACTCATTTTTTCTCGCTCCTAAAAATTGATTATAAGCTTCTTCTATAGATAAAATTGAACCAGTTTATTATTGACAACATCAATTATACTATGAATTCTATAAATCCTTTGAACTATTTCGATTTATCTCCAAGTTTCTGCCAAAATATTTAGTGATAATTTAATACAATGCAACTTTTTAAAAGAAATCCATTGACTTCTTTCAGCTTTCGAAATGTTTGCTGCTGCGAATATAAGGAAGAAATTTTAATTAATAAGTTATTATTACAAAAATATGTAAGTTATGAACCTATTACACATCAATATAATTAGCTTATAAACCAAACAAAACTATGATATATAATGTCAAATCGTTTCTCATTCATATGAAAAAAACACGAAATATAATTTTAATTTTCAACGATATCATGTAGATATAAGAGATGAAATATATAGTCTGTGAGTTACTAAAACTAATATTTTTACTTAACATGATTAAAAACAAAATTACTTACTCTTTCGATCTTCAGCACGCTCACGAACGTGCCTTGCATCACCTTGCAGCCAAGCCTTGTTCCACACCGCTACATTAGCATCTCTCATTGGCAAAGCATAGATATACGGTGATAAAAGCCAATAAAAGTAAATGCACAAAGCAATAGATAGAACAATAATGATTCCTTTCTGGCGAGGTGTAAAATATATATCGAGGAAGACACCATATGAAACAAGGGCAAGCATCAAAGGAATGCAGTAGTGATATAGATATAAAACTCGAGGAATCAAGAAAAATGGGAAGAAAGAAGCCGAATATCCAACAACAATTGTGATTGCTGACCATTTTTCAGGTCTTTTATAAGCAAATCCGCACATTACAACACCGAGGAAACCTAAGTAATATGAAATTGCATTTCCGAGACATCTGATTTCTCTGGATTCTTGAGAATAAAAGAAAACGCCAATTCCAGTCAACAGTGGCCAGTTATATGGATAACTTTGAGATTCGTGGAAAGCTCCAAGTTTCATATTTCCTTCATGTGTTCTGTAAATATATCTTATTGTCCTCAAGAGAAGATTGGGAGGATCAAGGCGTGGACGAAGAAGAGAACTGTTTCCGTATTGAACGAAATGTTTCTGAAGATCCCATTCGAGATATGGGACTCCAGGACCTTTAAAAGGCAGCGCTAAGAAATGAAGAATGTAAGTTCCCCAAAACACAACAAAATTGATGAGAAACAACGAAATACCGTAGAACAGGACATGGTGCACGTAATTCTCGAATGATATATACGTCTCTGGCCACAGCAACTGTAGATAAACGCACGCATCTAACACCATTAATCCCCAAGCTGTATTTTTAATGGCGCAAGCCATTCCCAGCGAAATTCCAGTAATCACATGCCAAACATAGAATTGGTAATTGCGTCTTCGTAATGTTGCTAAATAAAATAAAATCGTAACATGTAATATTGAGAAAAAGTGTAATATACCATCTGTAAGGATGTGTCTCCCTTCTGTAATCAAGGAATTCTCGAAAACAGCCAACATTCCTGCATTAAAAGCACTCGATTTTGAAAATCCCAAAAATCTTACGCATAAATATATCAAAGGACAGACGAAAGAAGATATAACTGCCGGAGTTAAACGCAGCATGTTGTATTCTGGCGAAGGAAAAGGATGATCTCCGTGGAATATTAAATGTCCAGGGTATTCTCCTGTTTCTGCGACCTTATACATAATCAATTTCGCTAAAGGAGGGTGAATATCTTGATAAAATGTGTGATTGAGATAATAATTTGTGAAATTTCCGAAATATGTTTCATCAAAAACCGTTGATTTCGGGTGATTGATCGATCTGACCCTCACCGATATGGAGCATAGTGTAATTACGAAGATGCAGACCACGTCGTTGAGTTCTAGATGGATTTTTGAGTTTCTTTCATCTTCATTCATCTTGGAAAAATAAAAATGAAATGGGAATTCTCAGAGAATTTCTTTCATTTTTTGTTGTTTCTTTATTTATAGCAAAAATCAATTTAATAGGTTATATTATATTTTAGAAGCTCTATAACAATATCACAGAATTAAAGCATAAATCAAATGAAAAAATTATTTGAATTCCAAATCAAAGTTTGGAACAAAAGTATTAAAGTAAAGTTAATATTTACACTCATTCAAGTAACGCTCTTCTATTTATTCTTCTTATTCGGCAAATTTGGAAATTAATTTCAAAATTTTAACGAAAATGGTATAATATGTGGACACAATTGAGTGTAGATATGCTTTAAAAATACTGGACCTTAGTAGAAAGTCGTTAATAATCAATATTTAAAGATAAAATTGATTTCATTTCTTCAATTTGAGTGTAATTCCATATTTTTGGAGAGAAAAAAACAATAGAGGATAACGTTTCTAACGTTTTTAGTAGTTGCATGTTGGCTTTTAAAAGAAAAGAAAGTCGAGAAATTGAATTTTCTTGTAATAGAGGACGAATTACCCAATACTTCCTATTCAAGAAAGCTTTCTATAATCATGAATAATTTGGTGTAATGTTCAATTTCTAGAAATGAGGAATATTAAAATGTATTTTGCAGTATTTGGCGAATTTTAGCTTGAAAATGAGAGCTGCGTCATCAATTTTCGCTATTGGAAAGTTTTCTTTTAAGAGTGGTTATCAATAAATCAATCTCACAAAACTTCAAAACAAAAATGAAATCTCACTTTTCAAAATTGATCAAATTGACAAAGAGATATCAGTTATCACATTAATTTTCGATTTTAAAATTACGAGGCCATAATTATTAAATTTTCAATTTTATTAAAAAATATCACTTAAAGAGACATATAGATTCGATTGCAAACAAAATTTTGTTTCATTATTTTCATGAATGATAATATTGAAACAGTTCAAACGAGAGTTTCCGGGTATTTGCCATATACGATTCTCTTTGGAGTGTTCATCTACATCATGCTGTACATATTCGACCCAGGATCCCCTTCACCGCCATTTATTGATCCAGTGAATACTGTTGACTGCACAGAAGTGGATTTTTCCAACTTCACCAACGAAGATGGACGCATACACATGAGCTTAACGTACAGAGAGTCTATCGAGTTTTTACCTGAATATTTACCGCATTTTATTCACGGAGATTTTGTTTCTTCTCTGTTGTCGTATAATTTTTCAGGAATTCACATAGAAAACACAACAATGGACCAAAATACGATCAATTTTTCCGTTTATATTCCGATTGCTGGTGAAGGAACTTTTCATATTAATTGTGGCCAGAAAAAAATTGCAGAATTCAAAAAGAATCTAACATACATAAACAACTGGGACCAGACTTACAGTACAGCTTCTTATCCATATGCTAAGCCGTGGCAGTTTCGCTTAATTTGCTATCAAAATGAAAAAACTAGTTATTTCGTTAATGATATCGATTTTTTCAACTTGACAACTTTCACAAAACTTCTTTTTAACTTTACTTTCTACCAATGCTATTATCAACAATTTATCGAATATCATAAAGCAACAGAGCTTAAAGGTCAATTCGTATATTTAGAAGACTTCAATATGCATCCATGGAAGCAATTGCTGTTTAACTATAATCCTCTCGTAGAGGCTGTAACAGGAATTGAACCAACTTTTGTTTACGTGACGGAACCATCTGCGCTCACAAAGAAGCTGATGAAGTCCTTTAACAACAAAGGTTTCGAGTTTCTCAAGAATAATACATGCTACACAAATTTAATTTATCCAAGAGCTCATGCGAACGTTGAAATGAAAGATGAAGCGTATTTTGAAGAAGCAATACGCGCAAACTTCACCAATTTCAGGAAAAGAGTTAAAATAAATCCACGAATTAAAAATCAAATCGTAACTACAGAAAAATTCGAGAAATATGTTAAAGACACATTTCCAAGTGCAACAATATCGAAGATAAATTTCCTTACGACTGTTACTGAAGCATCACCTATTGCAAGTACAGCAACAATCTTCATCAGTGATCATATTTCTACGTTAGCTCATACAATATTCATGAATAATGAATCTCTGGTTATAGATTTGACACCAGAGGAGTACTCTTGCAATCGATGGATCGATGTTTACTCTAAAAATGTTCGCGCAAATATTTATTCTTACTACAATACTACGAAATGTGCATGTAAAAATTGGTCCTGTTATCCGGAATATGCAATGGCCACCCAAAACGCAATCAATTTTACAAAAGTTACTGAAGTTATCAATGATTTCTTGAATGATCAATAATATTATTTTTATTTTGTTTGTTATTATTATACTATGTTATTATAAAATTATTTATCCAAAAACACAGCTCTATCACATACATATATTGAAAAACAACAAAATAATTTTTATTTTTCCATAATTTAAACACAATTGAAACTCAACAAATAGCGATATTCAAATTTAGAAAGAGTTCTATTCCTATACATTGAAAAAAACTTATAAAACCAAAAATGTTTTGATATATTCATGATATTTTGATATTATTTTGAAATACATTGATGAAAATAATAGGCATGAGTAATATTAATCAATTTCATCATAATTAATATGGAGTACTATAGAAAATACCAAGAAAAACGAAACAAAAATAAAACTGCCATGTAAATTAATATTTATACCATGTAACTTTTTAAAAATGAATTATTTTGACATGTAAATTGTCAAAAATTTTATAAATGACGTTTACAAATCTAATGCTTTCGCCTCACAAAACGAGGCAGAGCATTAATGTTGTAGATTCTTACCAGCAGAAAATATCGACAAGCAAAGTGTATTATACGGCAAACACGAGTAAATTCAATATTGATAATTCTTCTTCAGAATTTTTATTCGCAAAGCGTGATTTAATTGATCTATATAACAAAGAGAGAACATACAAATCAATAATAAATGATCTAAAAGTCCAAATCACGAATATCACTACTCGAATTAAAAAATCAAAGAGAATTCTTCGTCAACCGATAAATGATGACTTAAACTCGAATGTGATTGATGTTTTACTTGCTGACATCGACAAAGCGGAAAAATTAATGAAAAAAAATCCGTTAGAAAACATTGAAGCGTCTAATAACGAAGAATTAAAAAAATGCATCGAATTGGAAGAGATAAATTCACAGATGAAAGTGAGTTTGAATCTTCTTCAGCAAAGTACAATTCAAATGTTGTCTCCAAGAAGGAGTATGTCCTTCATTTCTGCCTTCGAACCAGTCTTTGGCTCCCAAATAATCGATGACTCGCTCGCAGAAGCTGATCAGAAAATTTTATTTTTGCAAGATTCGATTAATCGCAGAAAAAGACAATTAAAAGCGAAGAAGTCTGAAATAAAGAAACTGGAACGCAAATTCAAAGATGCGAGAATGATATCCGAGGATCTTTACAACACAAAACAGAAAACAATCGCTGATTTAAGTATTAACATTGAATTATTCAAATCACTACAAGAAAAGAGTTTGCTATTGGCGGATACAATTATACACATGAAAAAGGACATTGTAGACTTACAGGCAAAGCGACAGCAGCTTGAGAGAGAAAATTATACTGTGTCGAGAGATAAGATATATAATGAGCGATATAAGAAGCATATAGATGATCTGCACAAGAGATTAAGTGACAAGCAGACAGAAATTGCGGAAAATGACAGAGTTATAAAGAATATGATTGCGAATGTCTCTCAATTGAAAGCGCAAGTCTCCGATTTCGAGACATCATTGATAGACGATGAAGCGAGAATCAAGAAACTTGAAGCTAAAGTCGACTCTTATGGCTTGAAAGTTGATAAAAAGATTGATAAATCCAAGCGTGAACTTTCTGCTTTCACTGAAATGTCTGAAGTTCGCACAGGCCTCGAGCATGGACACAGCATTATTTTCGATGAGCTGGCACAGCTGTTCAATGGAAAATCTCCACGTCCAGTGAAATCTCCTCGTGAATCGTTTGCAACACCAAAAAGATCTCCAAGGAATAATTCTCCCACTAAAACAGTCATAAATATGGATGCTGGGCCCTATATTAGTCCTATTGCAAATAAATCGCCTCGTGGATCAATGGTTGCTTCGCCAATGAGATACCAGCAAACGGAAATCAGCACTCCTGTGAAATCACCAAGCGTTAAGTCACCAAAATACAGTTCTCCAATGTACATTGATCAATTATCGAAAGTTTTTAATTAACTATGAATGTTTGTTTGTGAAATTAAATGTTGTTTGTTTATATCCTTTTCTATGCATGTTATATAAATGAAAAATTCAAACGATTCTTTAATTGCGAAAATATTTTCCACAGAAGGTTCTTCACTATCATTTATGTAATTGAAGGCTTTTCTTCTGTACAAAAATGGGGCACCAAAACTTCAGTTTCTCGAGCATCCATTCTATTGGTTTCTAAAATTATGGATTAATTAGATAAAAGGTTTGTTCTAAGCCCCAATTTATTACAAATAATTTTGCAATCAGCAACTTTACAAAATATGATTGAAATGTGCAGTGAATTGATTATTTCGATATGGCTATTAGTTGTGATTGGAATACATATTGTAGGCAAATCTAAATGTGACACTCAAATTCAACAGGAGAATATCATTTCTGATAATTTATTGTGATGTGATCAATTCAAATGCAGATCATTCTAATAATCTTATATACATATATCCAAAGCTTTAATATACATATACATTAGAATTTTGATCAGGTCTTTAGTTGGATGAAGTTCATCATTATAAAATGAAATCAGTCAATCACATTTGATCTTCATATTGATTTGGATCGCGAATATCCATTGCAGATGAGATTGTTTTACACGTAAAATAAAGGCTTGACCGATCCTATAATGCAAATAGTAGAGACTTAAGAAATCTCTTAGAGATTAAAAATTGAATAATTTGTCATGTAAATTGAGTTAAAAACCATTTCTTAGCAGAAAAATTATTTTTACTCTTTTTTGAAAAATTTCATTTTACATATATAAAGCTAGAATATAAGAAAACGATCGTTTTCAAACAAATTGACACTGGTCTGACACTCACCCTATCGTCTGCCATTTCCACTTTTCCGGTTTTATTCTATGAGATCTCTCAACTAATTCAAAGTTAGGTCTGTGTCCACTAGACAGGGAGTCTTAAAATTCTAAAAATTGTATAATCTGCTTTCATAGTTTGAGGGGAAAATGATTAAATTTATCAAAAGAACGATGATATTCTTCTTATCTCATCTATCGCTTTCACAGGCCGGTTTTTACTGCATTTCACAGGGTGACGGCAGTGGCTGCGACGAACGCTATAAAGGGAACGTTGTGAAATTCGATAAAATCGGAGAAACACAATTTACCCCAGATTCATCGAATGTTCTTCATTTCTATATCGATAACTCTTCCAAATTTGATTATCCGATCTTCCCATTGACAAAGGTTGAATATAACCTCGAATTCGCAGGACAGCCAGGGTTTCACTTCGGAATTAAGGAAACAATGAAAGATGGAACAAAAATTACAGCAAAGGACGCCGAAATTTCATTTGAAGAAACATTGCAGTTCGCTGCAGGTCAAATTGTCGCCGAAAATACAACATTTTCTATGAATTCGGTTTCATTGATCAATAATTTACCAGACTCAACAACAAACAAACTCAACTTCATTTCCGATAACGTTATCGCAATTATCGGCGAAACAGAATTGAAATTGAATGATTATGTTGTTGATTTCAAGAAATTTGCTTTTGCAGGCTTCACAGTTTCTAAGAATGCCACAATGACATACACTGGCAGCAAGGGATTCACATTTAAGAACACATTACCTTCAATTACTGTTACAGACAAAGCCAATATGTATTTCGACGAAACATGGGCATACATGGAATTAAAGACCGAAAAGAAACAGCCATTTTACACAAACAGCTGCCTGATCTCTTCTGAGTACGCAAAGTGTCCACAATTTTTATGGGACGTTATTGGAAGCCCGTCATACATTGTTGATGGTAGATCCGGTTCCTACTGCATTGCCCCAACAGCAGATGATCTCAAGAATTGCCCAAGCACAGCGCGTAGTATCATTTACACAGATAAAGAGCCAATAAAGAACAGATTCATTGCTGAGCTCGCCACAAACAAGAATAATATCTACGTCATGGGCACAACATCTTCATCATATCCATACCTCAAAGCTTCATCCCTTGCTGGCCAGAGAGTCACAATCATAGGTATTGGCGATCAACAGCAACACATTCAATATGATGCATCAAAGGAAGAACCAGAATCGATTCACCTCGAGAACCAGGTTTTGTACTTCACAGATGCTGATCCAACATTCAAGTTCAAGTCCCTCGTTCTCAGAAAGAACAGCTGCATTACCTTCAACTCACAAGGAACATACACAGTTGAAGCAGATGAGATCATTTCCCTCGGTAACTCCGTTTTCGTCATTCCAGAAACAGCAACAATCACATTCACAACAAGATACCTTGAAGTCGGCGCTGCTGAACTCATGAAGCTCTTCAGCTCTGCCAAATCTAAGTACTACCATATCCACGTTGCAGAGGCTGATTCACTCAGTGGCATCACATTCAATGCCAACAGCGTCACTCTCTCCGACAGCACACACACATCTGCAACAAAGCTCGAATTGCTACACGAAAAGTTCGATTTCCTCACTGTCGATTATGAAGTCAGCACAGTTGTAATCTATGCTGCAGACGGTCTCAAGGCAGTTCCAAGCGGCATTAAGATCATCGCTAATAACAAAGCCGAAGCAATCGTTGAATTCAGCAACACATGGTCCGACTTCAATGATCAAACAAACAAGGTCAATATCTTGTCTGAAAGTCTCCTCAAGGTCATTTCCAACATCAAACCAGACTACCCACCATGCTTCGTTTTACCAAATGTAACACATTTCGTTCACATCAAGGATAACATGCTTTGCGTGTACCTGGATGCTGACCAACTTGAGCTTTGCCCAGATTCATACACAAGACTTCAATATTCCGACAAACTTGAAAAGTTTGTCATCAAGAATAAAGAAGATGTTGTCTTCCATCTCCTCGGATCAAAGAAGGACGCTCCATTCAAGTTGACAGCTGATATCCCAGCTAACCTCAACTGGACCATTTCTAGAGGCTTCATGACATTAACATTGGAGCAGAACGTCAATATCAGCAAATTAACACTTGCAACAGGAACATCGCTTGAAATCGTTGCTCCATATGTACATGGTAATGAATTAGTTGCTGAGAAGTTCGTTTCTCTCAAGGCATTTCCAGCTGACTTCGACAAGCAGACTGTTTACTACTCCTCTATTGACTGCCTTAAGCACAACCTCACAAAGGCTTACATTACAGTTATAATGGATCAGGTTGGTCCAAAGGGTGTCAACTCTGGTTCTAAGGGAACATTGTTATTCCCAAGAGACTCAGAAAGCGCAAAACTTATCCCAGTCGATACATATCACACAATCAAGATCAACGTTAATCGCCGTGCTTCAGAATCACAGCCATTCAGGATTGGTCTTGATGGCCACGAAGTTGACATCCTTCCAATCATTGAAGTTTTCGGTGATGGCACAAAGTTCCTCGAGTTTACTGCTCAGTTTGATTCAGTCTTTTACCGCTTCAACAAGAGAGGTCTTGTTATCATTCCTCAGGGTGATTCAGCTGTTCTAATATCTGAATTCCAAAGATTACCAGATGCCTACACTGTTAAAGGCCACTTCGAAAGACGCACTAACAACAAAGGAATTTACTGCCTCTATTCTTCAGAGGAAAAGGGAAAGCTTTGCCGTAACTTCACAACAAAGATGCAAGTCGACTTCACTCAAGTCAATCCAATCAAGTTCAACCAGACAAAGGCCAACTACATCACCGAAGTCTATATCATGGACTCAACGAGCACAGCAATGCCAACATTTGATGGAAAGAGCTACAGAATTCATGGCCAAGGCAACACAACTTTCGCCAAACTCATCGGTTTCATGAATATTGTCGAATCTGATAACATCAACCTCGTCGGCGACAGCGTCACCATTAACGAGGCATTTGTCAATAGAGGCTACATCAAGATGACAGAACAGTTCAACAACATTGGAACATTGCATGCTGATGCTGCATACTTCTCACAGTACCAGTTAACAGAGACAATCATCAATGCCATAAAACTTACAACAGGCACAGGAAACATCAAGATCAGCCAGAATGATATCGTTTTAGATAGCTATAAACTCACAGATTATGCTAAAGATATCACATTCGAACTTAACGAAGGAGCCCGCGTTTTAGTTCACTTCGATGATGCTCCAGATTACAATAATATTCCAGATTTCATTGCCACACACAGATACCGCAGAAACAGGTTCAACCACCAGACATATCCAACAAGCATCATTTTCGATGAGACATGGAAGAAGGCGACAAAGGTAGTTAAGCAAATCGATGTCAAGTCAGATGAAGGCGCAACATTGTTCATTGGATCATTCACACAAGATTTCCCAGATGACAAGCTCGTTAAGTTACCAGAATCAGCACAGAAGAGGGAAATCCAGGCAGGCCACTACTGCTTCGCTCTTAAGGACAGCGTGTGCACAGCCGGCTATACAAAGATCGAGTTCGATCCAACAAAGAAGGTTGATGCAAGCCAGATGAAGGCTGATGCTAACGGAACAATCACAATCATCACAGTCGAGAGAGATGCACAAGTTCAACTTGGATCACTCACAGCTAAGACAATTCAGATCTCAAGACGCGGCCAAATCTCCTGCGAGTCGTTGAATGCCGATAACATCAGAATCTATGATACAACAGTCACTGGCTCAGTTAAGGCCAAGGAAATGCTCTTGAGCAGTGCTCCATATAACAATGGATTCAAGGCAGACAAGTTCGTCATTGTTAACAATTTCAATTCAACAATTATCGTTAATGACAACTCCGTTAAGGTTGGAAATTATGAAATCAAAGCAGAAGTCGAAATCCGCTCCAATGGAAATCTTAGAGTGTTCCGCCATGGATCTGGAGACATTACATACGTCCCATCATTCAGAACACGTCGAATCACGTTCGACTACACATGGTTCACAAACCCAGCCAAGTCCTCCAAGAAGGGAAAGGTTATGCCAAACTTCAATCGTAGATCAACAATCAATTCTCATTACTGGGAAGTTCCATCAATCTTCGAGTATGATTCAACAATGTTTGATGTCCACTTAAGAAACAAGGACGAGATCTGCGTTTACACAGGCAGCTCTCCAACACAATGCCCAGCAAACATGTTGGCACTCGATTACATGAACATTGATAAGTTGAGAGACAACATCTTCGACGGCTACACAATCTATCTCACAGGAACAAGCCTCGACAAGGTTCCAACATTCACATTAAAGTCTATCAAGAAAGGAACATTCAAGCCACTCAAGAATGAAGTTGTCGAATCAGTCAGATTCACTGGTGAAAGTGATTCTGAGATCATTCTCGGCAACGTCGCCGCTGACTTCAAGGATAAGCCAAAGGCGAAGTTCATCTGCATCATCGATGCTAACTCTGTCTCAGGCCCAGTCACAACAACAACACTTTGCTCCAACCTCAAGAACTACGAGAAGCTTGGCAAGGAGTTCGTTGATGTTCCAACAATCAACATCATGGATGAAGGCGACCACAACATCACTTTAGGTTCCAATGTTAAGCTTGACAGTGTTCTCCTTCCATTCCACACAGTCAACTTCATCATGAATGGTGCCGTTGAAGTTAAAGGCGAAAAGGAGCTTAAGTCCGATGTTACAATCTCAACAAAGGACAAACTTCACATCAGAGTTCAACCATCTTCTTATGGAGTTTCTTCAGATAAGAAGGTTGACGTTCAGAGCGGCACTCTCATCATTCCATTCTCCGACTATCCAGGATTCTTCAAGATCGCCGATGGCATCAAGATCGTAAGAGGCGATATTCCATTTGAGCAGGCTGCAGAAGTCAGTGGACAAGTCGTCACAAAGAAGGCCAAAGTTGAGCGCATCGTCTTCATCACAGTTGTTTGTGCACTCGCAATCGTAGTGATTGCTTTGATCATTGCTTTAGCTCTCAAGTGTAGAAAACCAGCATACCTCAAGTCTGAGCTTACTCAGCCTTTGGATGCAATAATTTAAATGGTTAATTTTTAATAATTAATATTTTTACAATTCGCGAATAACTAACATTATTGAATAATGTATTTACGACTTTATAAATAAATTGATATTGAAGAAATCATTATCTCTAAGTTTTTTTTGTTTGATGTGAGAAAGAAGTTTTCATGATTTATGCAAATATCAAAAGAAATAAGTTTAAACAAAAATATTGGTATTATATAAATGATTATGTGGTAATTCTATAAATAAGTTAACAACAGCGTATGTAATACAGACTATCATGCAGCTGATTCCCATTCTAGCGTTGGAGGAAATGATACTTGAGATGATAGAAAGATTCATTAATCTACAAGCAATGCCACGCAGCTGCAAGTCAGGGATGTCTGATATGAAAGCACATAGTGATGATATAGTTGCTATCATGATGGCAAACAACGATATCAATATATCTGTGGAGAAAATCATTTTGTTATTCTTAATAGTTTGCAACACTAAAACTATGAAGAATGAGAGAGTCATCAATGGCAACATTCCGTTACTATCAGCACTGAATATGGCCGCGAAACACTCTTTGGTGGAAGGAAAGTCAAAGGATAAGCGCATGATGTGATATGTCGAATCGATTTTGAGTAATGTCATTATCGAAATAGCAGAGAATAATATGAAGAAAAGTGTCGGAATAGGCCAATTTCTGGCGTTTGGAGATGTGAAACAACCAATCATAATAATGAAAGGAACAATAAACATGAAACATAATTCATATCTAATTATTGTTGAGAGAGAGGCGGACAATATGGACAAAATTACACACAATATCCACTTAAGTGATAATATATTTGATCTTTTCATCATTAACGAATAGAAAATCGTAGATAAAACTAAAAACAAAGTTAAAGTGAAGCTAATCGATGAGTATATCATTTTAATCATATTTTTATCGATGAAAATGCATAAAGTTGTCAAAACTCCGATACTTGGTGAATAAAAGAAAATTGTTGATAAAGAATAAAATCTGAAAGCGAATAGTGATATAATCAACGACGAAATTATAACTAATATGTATTCGTTAGTAATTTTATTGGCAATAATCTGGTCTAATATGTCTATAACATTCGATTTTATTTCTAATTTTGTTGGCTTAATGAAGAATGAGACTGAAAATGCCGAGACGTAGAAAAATACGAAAATAACAAACGCTGAGAAGTACGATCTTTCGTTAATTCTTTCATCATTTGTTGTATTATGTCTAAAAACTGTAGAAACTTTAATTCCTTTTGTCAATTTGCTCTTTCCCGAAGGGATATGCTGCGCATCGCGTTTTTGAGGTGGTTTGTTTAATAAATTATAAAATTTTGGTTTGTTCGAAAAAGCCGACATAATAAAAGTGACAAATTTTCATAAGGTTATTTTAGTCTCGAACACAAATCATCATTTTTATTGCGTTTTTCATTATTCAAAATATAAAAATTATAACATATTCTTTAAGTGGATGCGTATAGTAAAATTGCGAAGAATTTGGAGAAGATTGATATTGATTGAAGATATCTTGATAGAAATATTAATAGTTAAAGTGAATTGACATTTTGATATTAATCACATATAAAACTAGTATTTATTCTAATCTTTGTCTTTTATATAACACTTTTCATTCTTATGATAAATGATGAAAATGTTATTTCTAAAATCGCTTTTATTTGAGACAATGTGATTTAATCCATGAAGAACAAAGACATTAACAATATACCCCAGAATAATGTATATTCGTTTTATCAGGAAAAATTAAATCATTTCTAATCATTGAGTTGATATTAAGTCAATAATTTAAGATTCGCTATTAATCTTCAATTTAATAGATTTTAAGGGCAATTATATAATCTAGTTGATTTACGGTGCTTACAGCAATTGGCATGCAATACATTGATGATATCAATGAATGTTTATCTTTGATCATTTATTGTTGTTTGATTAGGATATATGATTAACAAATTTGATGTTTGTGAGTTATTCATAATATTAATGGTTATATATAGGGTGTTCAAGGGTGTATTTAGCGCAGAAAGATTGGAGCAAATCTGAATCATTCTATTAACACATATATAAAATACACCTATAATGACTCTTATATAGAGAAATGTGTCATATAATTTTGGCGCCATGGTGGGATATAAAATCAAAATTGAGTCCAAGAGCAGTTTCGTGGGAAAAATTGGCGCCAAAATGTTCATTTTTTTGATGTGACGAAGAAACAATTTTCACTCTCTCTTCAAAAAATTTTTGAAACAGTCTTTCTCTGCTATTACACGTATAGTATACCTCGTATATAATATATGGATATACTCATAATTGTAACTGAATCTTAGGTTGCTGATAAGCAATCCCATAAATAGAGACGGTTCGAATTTTGACAATCTGAGATGGGATTTTTTGTTTTCATTACAGTCAACCCAATGATTGATAAAAAACATATACAATAGTTACCGTATATAATAGATACAGTATTGATTATAATAACATTAGTAGATAGATGATTTATTAATGATATGAAAACGAAAATCTCGAAAGATATGTTTTCTCCGCAAACACAATTTTTTTGACAAAAATGTGATTCCCATCGAATATTTGCTTTAACATTAATTAGTAAGATGTGACAATTACTTTCCTTAGGGGCACAATTGATCTATAGTTGATGTACTATTACTCTCTTCAATTGAATGAAGTCAAGTTTGATATATATGGTCAAAACAGCAATTCAATTACAAATTTGAAAAATATGACGTAATTTTTTTATTTTGATCTGATACAGATATTATGAAGTAAAACAACGATATAATATATATAAATAAGATATATACTAATTGGATATTAACCTTATATAGATTGTAGTTGATTGTGAACACAATATGACATCATGACAAATGATGAAAATGTTTTCACTTTTTTTGAAATTTCACAAAAAATTCAGTTTCGCTTTTATAGAGTTATTCAAGTTACACCGCCTTGATTTTTTATTTTTCTCTATAGATTCAGATTCATAATCTTTCGGCCTATCTATGCATATGCTTAAATTGATCTTCACTTTGCTATTGCTCACTATATTCAAGCAAGAAAAAAATTTGATACCCACATTTTGCAAAAAATGACGGATGTCAAAGTTGTGATATTTGAGTGACTTATAATCGAAATAGAAACTTCAAACCATAGCTATAATGCTTAAATTTGATAGGGTTTATAATGATGTTATTATAAAATTTCAACTCATTCTCGATCTTTCTGCGCTAAACACACCCTTGCACACCCTATACTATATATTTTTATTATAGATAATGAATGAAAGTCATTGTGTATTCGAATTAACTCACTTTTTGTGGTGCGATGATCAAAATAAAATCATAAAAAATGTAATTAATTCGTGCCAAGATTAGTTCTATAGCTGTGCTGAAGTGTTCCTGTTTTATGGTATAAATATCAAAGCTCAAAATGCACAAAATAAAAAACAATGAAAGTGTATCAACTCTGGGGGTCAGAACCAGATCAAACATGTATGGGCAGATATAACTCTTATGTGATACCATACATAGTTGTAGTGTTAAACATATATAATATCGTTTCATATTTTTCATTAACAATTTGATATCAGTTTATTATTGAGTAAATAGCAATATTTATTATAAATATATCACATGCAGACAACATAGTAACATATTACAAATAATACATAATACAAGCTCCTAATTGAATAATTGTTAAGTATCATAATTTATAAATTCACGAAATCATTGCGGAGATGACAAAAAAAAAACATAGACGTATGCACATATTGCATGTTTTTAATGTGATACACCAACTTATACTCATAGCCTCCCAATAAATTTGCTGAAATTATTGATTAATAGAAATAAAGTATTCAAAAATAAAAACGATGGAAAAATAATTCGCATCATATATACTATTTTATTAATGTAAACAGTGTCAAATAAATTGTGAAAAAACATAACTTTTAACCTTATCCACTTTTAAAATATGGTTTATCATAACATTAACATAATGGTAATGCTAAATTTGCCAATTTTGGTCCCTAAAATCCAAATTTGAGAGTTAAAACACCTCTCGATGAAAATATCTTGTCACTTTTCATGAATACTTTCAATGACAGTCTCTTTTTCTTCGTTATTAAAGTCCCACGCTTTCAGCGATTTATGTCTGATAGCGAATGGAAACAGAATAGGCCTCCACAGAGCGATTGTCGGCGAAAGATCGGAATTTTTCCACGAAATTTTTGTGAAAGATCCATCAACAAAAATTATCGAGGTAACTTTGCCTGATGGATGCGCAGAATATCTGGACAATGTGCTGCAGTTCTTGTATAGTGATCCAAATTTCCACGTAGGCAAGAAAACATTTGGTCCGATCATTAAAATGGCAGTTTTCTTCAAAATTTCTTCATTAGTAGAAACACTATACCAATGGATGATTGCAAATATTACTTCCGAGAATACAATGTATTTCTATTTCGCTATTCGTGATATTCAGAGTCAAATACAAACAAATTTCATGGAAATCATTATCCAAAACATCGTAATGCACTTCGAGTTGATACATAAGGGCGAAATTTGGTCCCTTCCTTATGATATTTTTTACACTGTCATCACTCATCCAAATTTTTCATCATCATCCCACTGTTTGTGCTCTACAATTGCATACACAATAAAAAACAACAAAGATTTGAAGCCAGACGAAAGACAGACATTGCTTTCGTTATATCTCAAAGCAGATTGGCCAGCGAGCTTAACAGAGATGATATTATCTGCTTCTCCGAACGAGCAAGCTCAATTACTGCCTTTTGCAGCTAAGCACTTCAGAAGAATTCCATTAACAGACATTATGAAATTTCCACTTAATTTTTCGATGCAGCTCTTCTCAAGAGTTGATCTAAATACTCCTTCGGCTGATTACGTGCGTCAGCAAGTTCAAGGAATGACAGGAAGCATGACGAAAGTCAATAAACAAAGAAATCTCAAACTTTGGGAATCTTTCCTTTCTAATGCTCAAGATAGGAAATACCAGACACTTCCTGTTACAAAGAAGAACATTAGAGTTCTAATTTTATCATCTGTTTACTTAGATGTTTTAACAGATATCAGACAAGATTTGATCGAAGGCGGAGTTCAGCCACAAAACATTTTCTTATTCAATGCAGATATAGGGCATCCAACAAACACACTTCTCTTCCAATTTGATGTTGTTTTCGCATTCACACACTACCAATTCGAGAACCCAGACATAACAAGTGCTTTCTTATACGATTACATACAGAATGGCGGCGCTCTTGTCACGTGCTACGGATTTTGCAGAGATGATGAGTGGGGATGCGGTGATGAGCAACTCGATCAACTGATGCCTTTCAAGAGAGGCCCGCAGCTTACAAAATGCGGTAAAGACAAGATCATTGTTGAAGGAAAGCATCACTTGATGGATGGAATTAAATCTATCAAGCATGGCGAATTTTCACCTCGATGCAATGTTAGATTGACAGATGACTCTGAGTTGATCGCTAGTTATGCAGATAGAGTTCCTCTCATTGCTGCCAAAGAAACAAAGAAGCAAAATATGAGAATCGTTAATATTAACTTCTATCCTGTATCACAGAGAGTTCATAGACTTGGATTCCCCCCAGATCAGCCATGGACTCAAATATTTACACGTGCTGTTTACTATGCATGCGGTATTGAAGACGCTCCAGAACCAGAAGAAGATGCATCTGAGAGCACATAATTGTTTTATTTTATATAACAATAAATTTAGTATTGTTTACTTTTCCTCAAAATGAAAATATTTATGACACGTAATCTCATACACACGACAATTTTACAAAATATTGACATGTAAACCATATTTTAGATAAGCAAAAATGTTTACACGACATTTTCCGCAATAATTTGACAAAAATATTAATTACATGACATTTTAAACACATTGACAAGTAAATTCTATTTTTGGTTGCATATGCCATGTAAATACTTTTTTGCCAATATAAAAGAATTCAATTATTCAAATATATGACATATAAAATACACAAATAATTATTAAACGTAAACATTTTTAACACGACAAAAACATTTTTTATGATAGAAGACGAAGAAAAACCGAAGTCAAGATTGAAGCAAATTCTGAAGCCATTGCACCAGTTTTATGAAGAGAACGGACCTGGGCTTTTGTCAGTGTCAAAATCATCATTTGTTAAATTAAAAATCACACCACCAAAAAAGGATGTAATTGTTTTGTTAATGGGACTTCATTCGACAGGCAAATCTACTTTAATCAACTATTTCTTTGGAACCGACGTCCAAAAAGTTGCTTTATCACGTGCTACAACTAAAATCACAATAATTAAATCTGGATATCAAACAACGACATCAACACTCTCAACATTTAAGCAAAATCTCACATTTTTAGATCAATGCCCGCTATTACTCAAGAATAAAGCAGATATCGAAATTAAAACTGTTGAAACTAAGCTTCCACGAACAGATTCTGTTATTTTAATTGACACTCCTGGTTATACAAGAGAATCACCAATTATAACTAATTTTATTTCAGAATTAGCAAAAATATCCGATTTAATCTACATTTTAGTTGATCCAGTTCAAACACTTGAACTTCAATCATTTAAAGATGCAGTACAGAAGATATATAAGACCAATTTCAGAAAGATTAGATTCTTTTTGAATAAAGCTGATTTGAGTCATGACACATCAGACTTGAATCAGACTGTTTCTGACAGAACAAACGAATTGATAAAGATTGTAGGAAAGGATGAGAACATTCCTGATCCTGTTTTACAATCTATTCAAGCATACAATTCCAATTATGATGATGTTGGCGATTTACAGAAACCATTTTTAGAGCCAATTCGAGACGAAGTTAAAATAATGTTCCAGCACTCTGTTGACAAACTCGAGGATGACAACATAAAAATTGAAACAAAAATTAATTCATTCCTTAACTCCACATCAAAGAGAAAGATGTATCCATTCTATGTTCTAGGAATACTGCTGGGACTTATTATTTATGCCTTCTTAGCACTGAACGATCCTAGAATATATTATCCATTTTGGCTCAATTATGCATTGATAACAACTTTCGTTCTTTTATTATTCTTCTTAATTTTAATTCCGCGAAAAGCTAATATCCAGCTTGCAAGAGATTACCTCAAAGTTAACAGCACACAGATTAACAAATTCATAGAAGATGTTCGCCAAGAATTCACACAAACAGATTAATTATAATATTTTTTTGTATAAATTCCTTTTATGTTCATTTCTAAACTTCTGATTATGTTTAAAAATACGCATATGGTATATTCCACATGTTCTTCAAGTAATATTATTTATTTTTCAATATTTTTGATTTTTTTTTTAAAATATGAGCTCCATTTTCCAAAATTGCAATATCATGATGAAGAAAAATTTACACGCAAAGTTATGAATCACAGTGTTGAAATTCAATATCAATATATTGCGATTATTATTTTTTAAAAATAAGTCGCTTAGAGCACGTAACAAGGAATACATTGATGCGTGATCAGAATTTAATAGAATGCTATATCAATGTGGCTGCTTTCATTGATGATCTGATAAATATTTCATTTTTACTGAAATATGATGTTAATGTATGAATTAAATGCGATGATTCTATCCATCGATAAAAGTATTTATCGGACAATATATGAGTAGACGCAGACAAGCGATCAATTGCGAGAAAAACCAATCGAATTGTTTAAAATTTCGTCACTTTTCATATTAACATGAGAATTCCTTTTAGAAATTTGCTCCAAAACAATTTCCCAGCCTTGAATGTAGCCGGTCTCATTTTTTTTTTCGTCATTATGCGCATGAACATGATGGATATTTACTACAAATTTCCAAATTTCAAAAATGTTAAAAATTTAAATAAAGATAAAGACATCGAAAACGGTGACATTGTTATGCTTAGATCAGAAAATGTAAAATACGGCGATATCACCGATGATCTTTATGGAATAACAATTGCAACAGGATTTTTGAAGCGTGACGAAACAGAATGCAGAAGGTATTCAGACGAAGTCGAATGGATTCCAATGAATGTAAAAGCTAAAACTAGAGTGTTCACAGCTGACAATTACACGATTAGCACAAGAATTATCGCGAAAACATTCAATAAACAAATATATAAACCAAACACAGCTGAAATAAATCTTATCAAGACCGTCTCTGGTCATGATCACATCGGAAATTCTTGGTTTTATAAAGGAAAAGGTTATGATGTCAATAAATATATGAGAAAAGGCCTTTTCTATTCTTACCATGGCAATGCTGGTCGTGCATACATCCAAGTGAATGATCCTTTCGTCAGTATCATCATCAATATAATTTTCTTAGTTATTAATATGATTTGGTCTTCAGAATCGAAAACAGAGTTCGATACACTATTCGATTCATGCACAAATGGCGACAGCAGATTCCAATTTGTGGTTTTAAATTCACCTTCAATTTCTGTTTTAGCAATGTACCAAAACGGTACACTTGTTCCATTTAAATATGGTGATGGTGAATACGGACACATTGTTTCTGGAATTGTTTCAGATTCAAAATTACTTCGCCCAAAGTCTAATTTAATGAATCCTCTAGCTTCAATTGCAGCTATGTTTGCTTGTATATATTTATCATATTTATTGTCTGAAAATACAAATCAATTTAATGCAAATGTTTTATTGTTCGCTTTCTTTATTTACGCGTTTAGGTCTTTCTATTTGAACTACGGTATATTGAATCGGCAATTTTCTTTGACAATATTCATTTGTTATTGTATTTTGTATTATTATCTGTAAGATATATTTCAAAGCCAGAAAGCTGTCGAGCTCCACGGTTCAATGCAACTTCTTTGCTTAATCATATATTTGAATTTTATATTTATTTATAAATAGCTATTTTCTTATTTACTATTATTTAACAATACCCTAGAACCAAGAAATCATATTTCATCACCCAAAAATCCTCATAATGCATTTTTATTCATATGTTTTTCAATATTTATATAAAATATTTGAAATTAGCACCAATGAAGTCTCTGAAAAGTTTATGTTGCTTGAAGGCTATAAAATGATGATGATATAAATTTCACTCATTCAAAATTTTAAAATTTGAAAAATATCAAAAACGATTTAGGATGATTTTTTATGATATTCAAATACACAAGCGAAAAATATAGTTATAGACAACAAAATAAAAACAAAAATCTCATACTCCCTTTTTATTTTTACCACACCCCAAAATAACTATTTTTTCTTAATGAATATTCCCGAAGCTCAGAATGACAAACTTATAGAGTTGTTGATGAAGAAATCAGACCAATTCATACCAAACATCGCACTCTATTTTGAGCGTGATGAGCTTCTTATTCGAAATTTTAGTCCGTCAATAATAAACAGCGCTAAACACGTTCCTGATTCAAAACCATATCGAGAATCACCGAAATTCGACGCTTTTGATATTACTCCTGCTCGATCTGTTCGTAAAGGTCAATTTATTAAAACTTGGGACTTCGCATTAGCAGATTTTCGCGCAAAAAATGTGAAAACTTGGTTCGCGTTTTCTAGAGAGTTGGATGGACAAGAGAGACAGTTCTGGTTTATATATTTAAACGGGCAATTTTTATTTTATTTCCCGGAAACAGGTTTCACGACTTCCTGTAACTCGTCGGGAATGATGACAATCAAAGGTCTCGTTATATCGTATACAAATGAAGACGGTTCTGTTCACAAATTTATAGCAATTTCGAAAAATCTTTCGACAGGAGTTATTGGTGGCAAAGACAGCGAATTCCAAAAGTTTTTGATCAGTGCTTTTCAGCAGAAATCGACGCAACCTTTCGAAGATTTCTTCAGATCTTTTACAGCGAGAGTTGGATATCCGAAAGTGTCACCAAGCACATTATCGTTCTACAGATACCATTTCGAGAACCCTACAATGCTTTACATTCTCGCAATTGAAAATGTTCACACAGAAACACAGAAAAATTACGTAAATGCATGGATTCGTGCAGCTGACATAAATATCGTTCAGATACTTAAAGTGTGGTTCTTCCAGTACTTCTTGAACCATTCTTTGGCTGATGCTTTCACCAAGAGATGCTTTATATTTGAAGTATTGACTAAAATTTTCATGGATGACCCAGAATTCTCTAAATTTGCGAATAAATACAAGCAGACACACGATGTCATACCGTTTACAAAGACACAATTCGGTGGACTCGTTAATTACATAATTTACATCATTTTCAGTTCAACTGCTCACCAAAACTTCACAGCACACGACAGATCAATACTCTGTCTCAAATTTATATTCGAAATTGTTATTGGTGACAAATCAATCAAAGATCACTTCCAAAATCAGTCATTATTAGTGTTTTTCATCCAAAACTATGATGTTGAACCAGAGTTAGAGATGCAAATCCAAGAATCATTGACACAAGAAGAAGCACAGCAATTCTTAGATGAAATTACAAATAACATCAATATTTATGTACAACACGTTTCCACAACACGTGCTGCCAATCAAATAGAATCATACAATAATATTATCAACCCAATATCACTCAGATCTCGAAAATTAACAGGAAGCGACGCTTTAACGAGAAACAGATCTTCAACATCATTTTCACCAAAATCTCCAGAAGGAATTTTCCAGAACACAGGCATCTTCGACAGCTTCCCTGTTCTTCCAACTGGTCCACAAAGTCTTCCTCCGAATAAATATACATTCACACCACCAACAATATCAATATTGGAATCCGATTCTCCATTCTCAACACCTGTTCCTGGTGTCGGAGGATCTGCTCCTTCTCCACTCACTGGAGGCTTCGGAATACCAAGCTCTGGTTCATTCAGCTCTCTTCCTCCTCCATCACTGCTAATGCCGTCACCAGAAGAGCCAATCAAGATCGAAACCACAGATGATCACCTAGAGCCGACAGCTGATGATTTCACTGTTCCGTCATTCCTTGTTCCAGCAGAACAAAGCAGTGATGATAAACCTGTTGTTGACGAGAAGTTCGAAGAAAAGCCCGAACCAAAGAAAAAAAAACCAAAGGAGCCATCAAGCTCAGAAGATATATCAGATTATTCATCAAGTTCTTCATCAGAAAGCGAGGAAATCGAACTTGATCTAAATGTCAAATATCCAGAATTTTGCTATTACAAGACAACAAGGCCAACAACGAGGCCTTTACTTCGTGGTGATCTTATTCGCAAGCTTCTAAAGGAACAAAAGAAGAAGCAGAAAGAGGAAGAAAAAGAAGCGAGAAGAGCTGAAAGAAGGGCAAAGAGGAAAGAAGAAAAAGAGAATAAGAAGAAGGAAGAGTTACTTAAGCAACAAAAGGAAGCACCTAAACCAGAAAGTAACTCTAATGATGACTCTGAAGTTGAAGCAACATTGATGAGAGCTCCAAATTATGATGGAACTGAAGAGCCCCCAATGGAAAGTGAACCTGATAGCGAAGATTCTGATGTTACTATCCAAAATGCGTGAATTTTTATTTATAAACAATCTTTCTACTGTTTATTCAATCCAAAATCTTATATTTCTAAATTTTATTTCGTCAAAAAATTTATATATCAAATACTTCGCCACATAAAAGTCCACGACAAGAATTGCTTGAATCCTTAATAGAAGGGCCTTGAAATGAAAAATATCGATTTGTTTGATTTATTGTGATGAATTTACATAGAATAGAGAGTAATATGGAATGATTTATTTATTGTATTTCTATAACCCCCTGCTTGAGTTTGAAAGCCCGTATAGATGTGCGCATTGAGTATTTTTTTGATGCGCACGGATTTTGTCGATTTACTGATCGCATTATGAACTTGAAAACCCCCAAATATTCATTCATTACCCTGTAATACTTAAACTACCACCTGATAAAAGTTGATAAACCCTATCTATTATCACCCCCATTTTTCTCCCATTTCCCCTGTTTTATCCACGAAAACATCCCCTTTATATTGATTTATACCCCTTTTAAACCATTGATCTTCCTCATTTTTGTGTTCTAACCCTGTATTTTTCCTAAAAAGTGACAAAATGTGAATACGCTGCGCCGATCATGCGCAAATTCGCACAATGCGCTCTATGATAGCGGTATTGCAAATAGCTCATATAAAGGAATGACAACAAAAAGGGGCATATTTAACGAGAATCTTTTGAGATAATTTTGATTTTCTTATATTGTATATATGATTAAAGAATTGTAATATACACATCTAGGCAATATGAATGGCAGTTAATTTTTAGTTTGAAACAAATGATTAAAATTATCATAGGAAAAAATTTGAAATTGTGAGGAATAAATGGACAGAATCAACTACAATTGAATAGTATAGTATGAAGGACTAACTACCAAATGAAGAAAACTTGTGATGACTTTGCTCGTCCTCTTTACCAGCTGATATTAGAGTACAATACTCACATTTATGCTGCCAGTAATGTTTTGCTTTCATTTTAAACAGCATCAAGATTTTAAAAAAGAATAAAATATATATTTTTGAAAACATTCATTTTTCCATTAAAAACAGTAAAATCAATCAACACTATGGATTTTTAGACTGCTTATGTTTAAAATATGGTATATTGCTATAATAAGAGGGGCTGCTCCTCAGGGTCCTTGTCACTTTTGCATGCGAATGCTTTCCAAAAATCGTGCGCATTGGCCTTTTTAAGGCCAATGCGCACAACCATAAAAGCCCTTATTAAAATAAAAAAGCTGATATTTCAATATTTAGATAATAAAAGTCGAGTAAAAACGAAATCGTTTTACATTGAATTTTGAGAATTCCTCGAAATTTTTTAATGGAAAAAATAAAAAATTAATTTTTGGGGTGTTCACCTATGAAAAAGACTTTTTAATCTAAGTACGATATAACGGTGGATGTTATTCTTCATATATCTGAAGAAAAAAGATAAATGGAAGCAAGAAATGGGTTCAATGATGGGAATATCAAAGCCCTTCTTGGAAGAAAGGACGGATCATCTCCCTATGGAGTAGGTCCACGGTGTTGGCACGTAGACGACAAGGGATTTTTCCGATTTAGAGGCATTTAACATCATATGGTTCCATGAGTAGCATTTAAAATGTAAAATATTCAAAAAACTAATTTAGGTTTTCAACACCCACAAAAAATTAATTTTTTATTGACCTTTACCTAAAAAAAAAAAAAAAAAAAAAAAAAAAAAAAAAAAAAAAAAAAACGTTTCGATTAAATAAATTACATATTTTTACAACTTTTTGATATCACTTTTTACCTTTTTATTTTTTATGGGAATAAATAAAACTTTTGTTGCTTTGTCAGTAGCCAAATTCCTCCAAAATTCTCCTTTCTACGTTAGCAAGCCATACGATGCTAACACATTTAAAGACGGATATTTCTCGAATTCGTTAAATCCGATATTTTTATTGAAACAAGCTTCTAAATTATCACTTCTCAGATCAAAATTCACAAATCTCCAGTCCTCAATTGTCGTTGCAATGCATGAAACAGACTCAAGTTTCTACGATGTAAATAAAAATGGCCAAATCACGGAGAATCTTACGCTCACTGGTACAGGAAGTGGCCTTCTTGTCCAGGAGTCTACTGCCTATAATATGCATCTCAATAGCGCCATGGCATTATTTTATTCATCAGGACCACGTATTCACATCAACACATCGAGTTTCGCAAACATTAGCACTCCTTTATACGCCAGCATTGTTTACGCGAATGGAGCGACAGAAGTTAAGATTTCAAATTCGAATGTGACAAATTGTTCTGGCCTCAAAGCTGGTATCGGATACTTCGTTGACACACACGTGAAACTATCCAAGTCAACATTTACACTGTGCCAAATCAGAACAGCAGCCTCTGAAGATTCATCATCATCTGGAGGCGCTGATTCATCATCATCTTCAGATGCAAGCGAATCAACTGAAGAAAAATCAGAAACAATCTCAACATCTGAAGCAGAACCAGTAACAGAGCCAATCACTCCTATTCGTAGAGCTGCCGTAGATAGATTGGAAATCGATGAAATTTCAGTGCCAAATAGTCGTACTGTTCTTGAGGATACTCTTAATGAAACAGCAACTTTATATTTCTATTTCAAGAACACAAATTCAACAATCAGTCGCAGCAAGATCATCAACAATGAAACAGCGAGCGCAAACGCAAACGCAAAAGCTTATGTTGGATTCGATGGCTGCCGTGCCATTAATATTACATCTTGCGAATTCTCTGGAAAAGATGAAAGATTCCCAGTCATCACAATGACGGATTCGGTCCACGCAATGATGTTCGCAACAGCATTTGTCAACATCAGCTCTATCAAACTTAACAATTCTGCTTTGGCCATATTGCGTACTTGCTCTTCCACAAATATTTCGGTTGCCGACGACGGGAACAACTCCATTATCACATTCAAGAACTACACAACAACCGAGAAGTGCAATTTGAACTATATCATTGTTCCTGAAGATGACCAAGAGGAAGAACTCACAATGCAAGAAAAAATCTCACAATGGGTCACTTTCGCTTTCTTCATCGTCTTCTTCGTGACAGTTTTCGCCATTCTCATCTCGCTCATCTTCTGCAATGTTGGTATGAGTGAAGAGCTCAAATTCGAAGAAAGTCAGAATGATGAAGAAGAATCCTTCCAATCATTCGCAGCCTAATGTTCTTTTGTTGTTTAAATTTGCTTACCACACAAATAAAATCATATCCATTAATTCATTATTTATATTTTATTTCAATCTAAGGCCAAAATTAACTTGATATTTTGCTAAAAAATTAAATAATTTACATGACAGAAATTGTTTTTTACATGCCATTTTTAAAAATCCAAGTTTTACATGACATATTAAATTTTACATGTCTTTTCAACATTTTTGAAGAATTTACACGACATATTATTGATTTTACATGACAAAAATATATAATCTCTTCCACACTTTACATATCGTTCTTACTGTTTGGCGTTTTTTATTATTTTAAATGAGCAGCTGGTTAGAAGGCGTTGTCAGCGACACACAGAAGGAGGTCATTCAGGAACTCCAGAAACTCGTCGAAGAAAAGGGAATTAAGGAGAAAATCCTCGCAGACGCACAAGAAATGGCGAAAGTTGCAGCCAGACACATTCTCGATGATTCACAGCCAGAATTACAGGCATTTCCAAGTATCCCAATCGATGGCGATAAGGAACTTCAATATAAGCTTGTTTTGGAGTTCCTTCAATCTGCTGGTTTCAAATTTGCTCCAGCAGTCCTCAAATTCGAAAGCCAGCATCCAGAGATAGAAATCAACCGCCGTGAACTCGGAAAGAGTTTGAATCTCTGCACATACGATCGCACTCCATATCTTGTTCAGCTTGTTGAAGAACAGCTCAAGACACTTGAAGACTAAGTTATAATATGCTTTTCTGTTTTAAAAGTTGCTAAAATTATTTATAATTATTTCGAAATACTAAATATACACAGTAAATCTTCCATTCTCAACTTCATCCATATGCACATTATAATTTATCATAACAAATTCTTTGATTCTATATGATTGATATGATATTTTATATTATTTCGAAGAAAAAAATTAGATTGGAACTCTCTGTGAATTAGGATGGCATTAATTTTTGAAGATATATATAATTCTATGTGAGAGCTCCTTTAAAATCATCTTTTTTGAGTAATGATGACATTAAAAAAATCCTATATAATACATTAATTCAGTTAATTTTAAGCTTAACTCAGAGTTCTAATCATATTTTATTATGATATTTTGTTTCATTTTAATTATGATCATAAAATTAAGATATATTCTAGTGATGGATCTAATTATGAAGTTTAACACAGGGAAATATAAATTTTCAGTCATGAGACAGAAATGATTAGCTTCAGAAATCATGATATTGCTGATCAAGATAAAATTATAAGATCGAAATCAAATCATTAAAATCAATTTTACAAAAAATCATATATATGAATAAGCAAATAACACAAATTAAAATTGATTACCACAGTGCTTTTACCTATATATCAAAAATTCAAATCAAATCAATTCAAATTGTTGAAAAATCACCGGAGTTTATTGACAAAAAGTGAATTACAGACAATGAATAATCCAAATACAAATGAATTATAATGAAATGACGGTTTGAAAGAATAGAAAAAGAATGGAGAGATTAATTCCAATCGTTAACAAGCTCCAAGATGTTTTTAACACTGTCGGACAGGACATCATCGACCTCCCTCAGATCTGCGTCGTCGGAAGCCAGAGCTCAGGAAAGTCGTCAGTTCTAGAGGCAATTGTTGGTCGCGATTTCTTACCACGAGGACAGGGCATCGTTACTCGCCGCCCACTCATTCTTCAACTCATACATCTCGATTCTCCGCCACCAAAAGACCAACCGCAAGAGTACGGCGAATTCGCGCATCTTCCGGGCCAAATTTTCACAGATTTCGACGCAATCAACGAAGAAATTGTCAACGAAACAGACAGAGTGACTGGCAGCGGCAAGAATGTCAGCCCTAAGCCAATTTCTCTTCGCTTATGGTCAAACAAAGTCCTAAACTTGACGCTCGTCGACCTTCCTGGTATTACTAAAGTCGCCATCGGCGATCAGCCAGCGTCAATTGTCCAAGAAATTTACGACATGGTTAAGTCATTCGCTATTAAACCAAATTGTTTAATTCTCGCCATCACACCAGCAAATATCGATGTTGCAAACTCAGACTCCCTCAAGCTCGCACGTGAAGTCGATCCAGCAGGTGACAGGACAATTGGTGTCATCACAAAGATCGATTTGATGGATCAAGGAACAAACGCAAGAGATGTCCTCGAAAACAAGATTTACCCACTCAAGCTCGGATACATCGGCGTTGTAAACCGCTCTCAAAACGATATCAACGAAAAGAAGTCGATGGAAGACGCAAGAAAAGACGAAAGATACTTCTTCGAGAACCACCGCGATTATTCAGATCTCGCTGAGCGTTGCGGCACAGGCTACCTCACAGTTGTCTTGAACCGCCTTCTTATGGAGCACATCAGATCTTGCATGCCTTCTCTTCGTCACACAGTCCAGACAATGCTTGATCAGAAGGAGGCTGAGCTCGCTGGATACGGTACAGATCCAACACAGTCATCAGGCACATTAAATGCTTTCGTTTTGGATGTCATCACAAAGTATCTCGACATTTTCAACAATCTTCTCATTGGACGCCGTGACAAGGATGACGACGATACAACAAGCCGCGGCGGCGCACGCATTTCACGTGTATTCCTTGATAAATACGAAAAAGAGATCGACGCTCTTCCAGGACTTAGCGAGATGACAGACAAACAGGTGTTCAATCTCATGAAGAATCACGCCGGCCTTTCCGTCCCTCTCTTCACACCACACAAGGCCTTCGACATGGTTTTGTATCGTGCTATCGAACAGTTAAGAGCTCCATCACTTAAGCTGATCGAAGAAGTTGTTCAGCTTTTATTTGATATCCATAACCAAGTTGAGTTCATGGAGCTTTCTAGATTCACAATTCTCGCTGATGCAATTCACGCCGTCGTCGATGAATGCATCAGATCATGCATCAGACCAACACAAGATTTCGTTTCCGCTCTCATCGATAACGAGAGAAGCTTCATTAACACTGCCCGCCCAGATTTCAGAGGTGAGCAGGCGATCTATGCTGGAAAAGCTAAGGATCCAAGAAGCAGACCACTCCCAGAGAAGCCAGCCGTTCCAGATCCAGTCGGTGTTTGCTCTATTTATGGTGCTAGCAAGGAATTGACAACACACCAGACAACAGAGATCAAGGATCTTGAACAGATCGGCGGCAGATACTTCGATATCATTAGGAGACAGGTCAAGGACATGGTTCCGAAGGCTATCGTCAAATTCCTCGTCAATAAGTCGACGGAGATGCTCCGTCCGAAGATGGTTGATGATATATTCACTTCCCAGGAGCTTTCTTTGCTCCTTCAGGAAGATCCTTCCATCACAAGGAAGAGAATCGCTTGCAGACAGATTGTCGAAGCGCTCAGAAAGGCTCAGGTCATCCTCCTCGAGGTTCGTACTCTTAAGCTTTAAACAAAAATAGCTCTCATTTTTTTATTTAAATACTTTTTTTTAATTACCATATTTTTTACACAAATATCTAATTCGAATTCTGGAAATATAAAATTTGATAATATCAAATTCTAACAATATAATCCATACATGAAGCTAAGTGAAATATATTCACTTTGTACTAATATGGGCTATGAGAAATATGAATTATAGCCAAAAAAGTAATGTTTAATATATTTGTCATGTAAATCATTTAATTTTTATAACATTGACATGTAAATTTAAATAAGAATTATTTTGACAACTAAGTTTCACAATTAAATGCTCTTGACACGTAAATATATTAAAATCATAAAATGACATATAATTTAGCTGTTATATCATATACGGAGTCCAAATTCTGTCACGTTTCCGATAAGTTTCTCTGTGCAGAAAGTGTCATGTACCGAAAGTTGTCACGAAAAAGTGACATAAAAGTGATATTATCTGACCTGTAAAGTTGTCAGAATCTCGTGATTTATTTGTCAAAATATTAATATTTTTTGACATGTAAAGTCATATAATCATTCAAATTATATATTAGTTTTTATTTCAAAATCGCGTCTGACGGGAAGAACTGAGGACTACATTGACACATGTACCACGCATGTTAGTAGCTAAACTCACAGATCTTCCTTTCATACACCATCATTAAGAAATCGAACATTTCCACTTCAGAATGCCTCTGAATAGCAAAATTAAATGCTTGATTGGGACTGATAGCCAAGGTGTTAGCAATCCAGTCCACAGTTCTTCCTTTCAGACTCGGTTTTAGAAATAATCAGCGATTTTCTCTACAGAATGACTATAAAAAGCAAATCTGTGTGCTAGATTGATACTGGTAGCTATAATCATGTCTATCCAGCACATATTTTTACTTTTCAGTGTCTATATTCAAATGCATTTACAAGGCAAAGCTATGATTTGCCATGCTTCCGCAAAATATGTTTCTATCTGTTTGATGGATATTCCAGCTTCAATATAAAAAAGATAATTATTTTAATTTATATATTATTAAAGGTGGTGGCCTTTAGCAGAGTCATATGCGAAGTGCAGAAACCAACTCAGACAATGGGTTATCAATTATAACAACACTCTACATGATTCACACCCGATAAATCCACGAACAAAGGTTCCATACACTCCGAAGCAATTCCTTCTAAAAGAACGTGGGGATTGGGGGGACTGATGATAAGGAACCAACATGGATTGTTGATGGAGTCGTCAAGAATCTCGGAGAAAGCATTATTCAAAGACATTCACATTAAATTAATTCGAATAAAAATTAATTTTTAATAAATATTTTATAAGTTTTATATATAAAGCCTATATCCACAATCCACATCTATATTATATATTATTTATATACATATTATATATACAAACATATATGTTTAATTCCTATTAATTGTTGAAAAAGTTTTTCATGAATACATTACACCGATCAATCATATTTGTTTCTCATTATAAGCAAAATTTATAAATTGATCAAAAATTTTAATAAAGCTCCAATAATCATGCAACAAATAGGATATAGACTGGCGATGAAGATGAAAAACTATCCGATATTCATCATAAATTTTGATCAATATCGAATTTATTAAAATTATAACTGAAGATAATATAAAGAGAAATTGTTTAATTGCATTGCATAAGAGTAATTTCTATATTTCATAGTCATTCTGTAGAGTAATTCGCAGATTATTTCGAAAACCGAGTCTGAAACGAAGAACTGTGGACTGGATTGCTAAGATTTGGGCATTTGTGTCAATCTAGGCCACAATTCTTCCTTTCAAAAGCATTCTGTAGAGTAAATCGCTGTTTATTTCGAAAATCGAGTCTGAAAAGAAGAACTGTGGACTGGATTGCTAAGATTTGGGCATTTGTGCCAATGAAGCACTTAATTTTTCTTTTCAAAGTAAATTTAAACAAATATAGGATATCATTCTTCCAATAATCATTTATAATCACATGCCACGTAAATATTTATTTGTCAAATATATACGTTTACATGTCAGATAATATCACTTTTTCGTGACAACTTTCGGTACGCAACAATATGGAGTCCGTATTCAATGGAGAGAATAACTTCATCAAAAGAGAAAAATTTGTAACGTGCAAAAAGTGAAAATGGCTGTCGTTGTTGACGAAGATCAAAGCGAAGATCATTCGCAAGTCTACGAAGAGCCATTTCCAATTCCACGGTTGATGAAAGTTCCAAACCCTAAGCCAGCTCTCATGCCAAAATACACAGCATTGACTGAAGAATTCAATTGCGACCTCTTTCAGTTGTACTACAGCCTCGTGAACTATCACGTAAAGATATATGACCTTACGCCAGACCGGGAGTTCTCTCCTGTACTCGATACTGTTTGCGCAGCGTTCGATAACGAAGCTGAAGGAGAGGAAGGCCAAGAAGGCAAAAAGAAATTAGACGCGAAACAGCTGACAGAGCCTGAATGCGTTGTCGGCAGAAATCTCATTGTAAGGAAATTCCTTCTCGAATGTCAGAAAAAATTTTTCGAACTATCAGCAAATCCATCGTTAACAAAGATCGCTGTGCTCCATAATGAACTTTTTTATGCTTCTGAAGTTCTTAGACAGCACAGTCCTGATCCAGATATGATAAATTTTTGTGATATGTTAATGGCCGATACCTTCGATCTCTATAACGCAGTTATAGGCAATATAATTAATAGCCAGTATTGGAATGCAGGAAAATCTGTTGAAGATTTGATCAGTGATTTGTTGAAGAAGGAAATATTAACAATTCGTAACTTGAACAGAGAGACATTTCAAAGGATGTCGTCGTGCGCGATTATGCGTGCTCTTGATAAAGCACATGCAGCCCAAGCAGGAAAAATCAAAGGATGGGCGAAAGATAATGAAATTGTGTTTGAAGGTTAAACATGTATCAATAAATATTCTTTTTATGAAACCATCCCTTATATTCTTAACATTTTATCGATGACTTTTAAATATCATAATCTCAATATCATTAATGTTCTCACTCATATGAATATATATTTACAACCATCACTGCTTCACTTGCAACTAAGATTTTTCCCTCTTATATTCATTTTTATACATTCCCAATCATCAAATCTTATCCAAAGTCATCTATAGATGAAATTTAATGATGGATCATGCATCAAAATACTCCATTGTTTAGTTTAAAACTAAGTTTTCTTCTTTCATTTGAACAATTCCGCAAAGGAAACAACATTTGATTTCATTGAAGAAAGATTTCAACAGTAGCTATTAAATAAGAAAACAATTTATATCAACAAAATACTAACAAAATAAATTAAGCATCAAATGCCTGAATTTCTTCAACTTTTCTTTTCGTGATGAAAGCGTAGACCAAAACAGGCAATATTCCGATGATTGCACACACAAGGAACATCTTGTGGAGGTTCAAAGCTACAGGGAACCATATAATTGTTGGCGTTGGGATCTTCGAAGGCAAAACAAAAGGTGTTGCTGTTGGAGCCATTGTTCTCGATGGAGGATCAGTGTAGAAGCTGCAGAGCATCACATCATTGAATTTATTGAACTTCTCCACAGTGACATTGAACTTACACTTCGGGAATTTAACTTCACCTTTGAGATATCCGAAATCTGTTTTGAGATTTGAGAATGAACAATGTCCGAACACAATCAAGCCTCCTTCTTCGGTCTTGAATGTATTTTCTGCCGAGAAATTGAAGTTTTGGTGGAAATATGAATAAGTCACGTAAACAGGTGATTCAAATGATGTTATGATGGGAGACAGACGCAGATTGTTCGATATAATGTTAGAATATGACAAATATATATCAAATGAACTGTAAACATCAAGAAAACTCGGTCCATAATTTGTATTAAAAGCACATCTTGAGATAGCAGCGTCATATAGCTTCTGAATGACTATAAATCCATTTTGTAAGACTCTGTTTTGGGAGAAATTCGTATTCAGTAAATCTAATGAAATGTATTCGAATTTTATCTGATCTCTTTCATTTTTTGGAATCACAGCTCCGCAAAACGTAACAAAACTAGCTGAAATGTTCGCACGGGCTTTTTGGGCGCTAGTTGTAACAGCAAACACCATTATCGTTTTTGCAGCTCTGCAATCGAGAATACAGAGAGATTTGCCCACAAATATCTTTGCTGATGAGAAAAAGGCACCGCATCTCTGTCTTGCGAAGCACCATTGGAAGCAAGAAGTAAAAATTTTAAGTTTTCCTTTCTTGTGGACATAAAATATGGCACCACCAATAGCTCCGGATCTTTGATTATTTATCCTTATGAAATGGCACTTTTGTACAAGAACATTTTGGTCAAAGGAAAAATCTTGAGGAAACATTTCGAATTTTCCTTTAACATCGAGAGAATTCACTGATATAACAGGTTCTAGGAATTGTGAGAACTTAGAATTGTGAAATTTAGCATTATTTTCGGATGTGAAATATGAATTAACGAATTTGTTTGCTGAAACTGTTGAAAACAAAAAGTTTTTCTCCATGTATCCCTTCCCAGAAAATATAGGCCCGCTTTTGATTTGGGAAAGATGAAGAAAAGAAATCGAAAAATTCATTATGTTTTATATCCCTTTTTAATTATCTTAGACCCTAAATTAAAATGTCAGGGGGAGTCACCAAATTTAAAATGCGTTTTTTCCCCTTTTCATTTTAGCTTTTTGCTCATGTGATGCGTTCACTAGATAGCATGCATAAGTTTTTATGATTTAATGGAACAAATTTCGTATAATGTCATTCATGAACGAGCTCAAGAATGTTTCGAAGATCATCTTGGACTCATTGAATGGTGTCCAGATGAATTACCTTCACTTCAATGGCAATGTCACTGCCTTTATGCAGAACGACGACTCTATCAACATATTCTATAGATATTTCGTCTTCTTCTTTACAATCATTGTTGGGATTTCAATAATATTGTACACATTATATTTGAACGTCAATTATCAACTCAACAACATTCCGAAGGAGGCAGTTTAGTTCTTAGGATACAAAGAGAGACTGTCAATGCTGCTGCTCAAGAAGAGCTTAGAAAGTTGGGATTTGTTCAGGATTCAGTTCCCAGAGCAAAACTAAGATCCAATTGATGTCAAACAGCCAAAGACACCAACAATCAACAGAATAAAGGTTGTAAAATATCAGTCTGAGACTCAGATTGGATTAAGATCAATGGCCACGTCTCCAAATTCACACCAAGTGAACATCTCCATCCTCCACAACCTTCCTTCTGAAATGTACGCCACCTCCACAAATCTCATGTACATTTTAAGCCACGAGAAATCTGTGGAACTCAATCAGAAGCTTTCCATCTATCACAGAGGTTTGGCTCCTTTCCTGGAGGACTCAGACAAGATCAGTTATACATCGCAAACAGGTCTTCTTGCTTTTACATCGAGTGCATTCTTGATTTGGATTTTGACAAAGATCGGATTCTCTAAAGTTGATCAATTCTTGATTGATGACTTCAATTCACTGTTCCACTTCCATGTGGACTATTTCGATGATCTCAACAAGCCTCGCGATACAGAAGAAGAGTCCAAACTCCCGAAGAACATCATATCTCTTATAGTCACCGCTGATTCAAATATTATTACAAATATTTCACAAAGCTGTATTGATCTAATCAATATACAGCCTATAGAGGTTATAGGACGGAAATATGATGAAGTATTCCCTCCGGACAAAACAGGACAGCGCACTTTTGCGATCAATCCGAAGAAATTTAAGAAATATGTCGAATCGAGGAATCAGACAGGAAAACTCGTAAAGATTGCTCTTTATGACACTTCCTCTGATTTTTCTCCACAATATGCGTTATTGACACATCTTTCCAAATGCGTTCCAGGACAAATCGCTAAATACTTCTGCGACTCCGTGACGCGCATCCATTTCGATCACGCTTTCGTTATTGTTGTTTCCATCGATGGCTGCGAATTCAATAATTCAGTCGACCAAGTCTTCGTTTCTGCCTACAACCTCATGCAGTGCTTCTCCTCCATCTTCCTTCTCAGAGTTAATGGCTCGTACATGTATTTCTTGTACAACGGATCAGACATCAACATTCTAATCTTCTTCATCAGAGATTTGATCATTGGGTCTGTTATGAGGGACTCCAATCCTCCAGCCAGCTCTCTCACCAACTTTGTCGTGCTGAGGGCGGAGTTCTCCGCTGACATAGAGACAACCAATGAGCCATACATCTCCATCAAGTATAAAAGAAAGCGCGACCAGATTAGGACTGTGTTTGCTGCAGGAAAGGATAAAGTCATTTTCTTGGACGACTGCTGCAACGTGAGGTCGAAGAACATCAGAGAAATGAAGGAAGTGCAACCAGGAATATATGGCTACGAAGTCAGCTTATATGGAATTGGAAAGATTGTTCAGGATTTATATTAGTTTTTTTATTTGTATGTAAAAAATTATTATGTTTTAATTTATTTGTTATTCATAAACATAAATTATATATAAAAAACCAAAATGAAAGAGTTTAAACTATGATCTTTGTGAGAATCTCACGAACAACCTTTTCTGTGCCGCAATTCTGCCATCCGAATGGCTTTCCACCGGTGGAGTCCATGACCATCTTTGTGACCTTCTCGACATCGCCCTCGTTGACGCCGTGTGTCTTGTACTGGTACTCGGTGACTGTCTTGACGTGTCCGATCTCGATGATCCACTTCTGGAGGCGCTCGATGAAAGTGTTGGCCTTCTCGTCGTCGCTACCCCGCCAGACGTCAAAGATTCTCTCAGCGCATCTCGCCATCAAGTACTTTCTCTCGTTGAAGAAGATTCTGAGCCAGTGTGGTGTGACCATAGAGAGTGTGGCGCCGTGATCTATGCCGTACTCAACTGTGAGCTGGTGTCCGATCATGTGGATGCCCCAGCAGCCCTCCTTTCCGAGTGTGAAGACGAAGTTGAGAGCGAATGCCGCAGCGCAGATGAGTCTGCCGTGAACTTCGAGGGAAGAGCCTTCCTTGAGGAGTTCTCAGGAAATGTCGACGAGCTCCCTCATGATGGACATCCAGAAGTTGTCCATCATTGGATTGACCTGTCCAGTGAGGAACTGATCGATGCAGTGGCACATCGCATCGTAAAGGCCGTTCCTGAGCTGGCGGAGCGGAAGCGTCATTGTGTACTTTGGATCCAACAGAGAGAACTTCGGATATGTGACTTGGTTGCCACCAGCGAGTTTCTCGTTTGTTGTGCGGCGAGAAATGACGAAGTTGTAGTTTCACTCTGATCCTGTGGCTGGGAGTGTCATGACAGAGCCGACTGGAGTGCAGGAAGCTGGATAAACCTGCTTAGCGACGATATCCCATGGATCGACTGAAGCATCGAGGGCAGCACCGGCAGAAATGAATTTTGTGGCATCAAGTGTTGAGCCACCACCGACAGCGAGGATCAAATCTGGCTTCCATTCTCGTACAACTTTGATGATTTCGACACAGCGTGAGTAATCTGGGTTTGGCTGGATGTCACCCTCCCACCTGACATCGCACTCGAGAGCTGCCAAGGCCTTTGTGACGTCATCTCTTGCTCCGTTCTTATCAATGGAACCGCCGCCGAATGTGCAGAGAACCTTCGACTTTGGTGCAACGAACTTGTTGAAATGCTCAGAAACGGCGTTTTCGCCAAAGCCAACTTGTGTAGTGTTCGTCCAGAGCCACTTCATTGAAAAATGAGGTCACTTGTTACGTTTGCCGATAGTTAATTTTCAATAGACTTATTAAAAATTTTGTCTTTTTTAAATTAATTTAATTCTCATTATATCTTATTTTAAATCATTTTCAAAGAGTTTCGAAATTTACATCAATATTTTTGAAATAATTCAATTTTGTCAAATAATAATTGAATGCAAACCGCTATATAGGGGGATAAACTCATTCAATAATCTGAAATATTGGTTTTTATAATTCTATACTATATATAATAAAGATCACAAATATTTTAATGATGGGCATCATTTCACTTTTTGTCGCTTTTCAGCAATCTGACAGTAATGAATAGCAATGGATTGGGTTTCTTTTAATATAATTTTGCTTTCGATTGATTCGCCTCCTTACAATTCTTTTATCTCTATAATCGCAAAATATTTTTTGATCAAAACTTCACTCTCCAAGCTTTTCACACAAAATTTCGAATAAATTTTTCCTTCTCTGTTTATATCTGTGTTCAATGGCCTCCATTGTAAGAATTGTCAAAAAAGCAAGCTTTTTATGATTGAAGACAAGCATTTTGATGTTGTGTGATTTTTGACAAATAAACTTTATGATATGTCATGTAAAAATTGTCATGTCAAATTGGTATGTAAATCAAAAAAATAATTTAGAGTGAGAGTTCTATATATCACTATGTGCATGTATGTGTATATAGTGTCGAAATTTGCCCCGAAAATCTAATACCATGAGATATCAATCTCGAAATGTAATGAGTTTTAATGAGTGGTTAGAGTAGTATGATGTATGACATGTGATGCAAAACTAAGCGAGGAGAGGAGAGCTAAGTAAAGTCGAAAATTAAATTGATTCAATTCACAAAATTAGATATTGAAGAATATTTCTGTTGTGGATATCATGTGCTCTATGAATCTGTATTGCCGTCATATGATTACTGCCTCTGCAAGCCCATGCATTGGAGTTAGCCATTAAGGAGGCCAACATTTTTAAAAATTTGTTTTTTTTTCTGATAAAACCTTCGAATTTTACCGAAGATATATTTGGAAAAGTGAAACTACAGGGATATGCTAAAAGTTAAGGCAAAAAGTTTCAGGAAAGTATAATAATACTAGTATATCATCCTGTTTGATTTTAAGAAACAGAGAGCTAACCTTATTGATGTAAACTACTCAAAGTGCGCTCATAAAAGTTACTTTTTCTCAAGATACAAAAATATTTCTCGTAGCTATTTTTCATACATACTTTCCTCTATAACATCTTAAGCGAATGAGCACATCGGATCTGGAAAATAAGACTTTTGATGAAAAAATGAGCATTTTTCTTACTCTTTTCCTTCATATCGTAGCTTGAAAATTTCTAAGGATCTAATGTTCAAAAATTCCATATTAAAACATGTTCCTGATACCAATTCTGGAGGAAAATTTTGAACTCAAAAACCAAAGTGTAAACAGCCAGGTCTCATCACTAGAAAATTTTTCTCCAAATATGAAATCAGCATAGCATTTAAAAGCTTTTATACAAAGAATTAGAGGAAAACGCTTTGAAATTGTAAAAATCTAAAATTTGTTTTGCTTGATATTGAGTAATCCGTCTAAAAACTGAGTGGAATTTTCATTTTGCGACATTCCCATAGGTGACAGTAGTCCATACATAATATTCAAGAAATCTCAGAGAGCCCAACCCATGCTATTGATCAAATACCTAAAATAAATTGAGAAGCTCTAGCCGGAAACAATTTCCAGAAATATGGCTCAATTGCTAAGTCTTGGAAAGATAGATAACAATCATGACATGGTTCGATTCAATCAATCCATCATTTTTTTTTGCTTTTTTTTGTTTCAAATTTTCGACATATTTTATCTGAAGCCAACTTCATGATTATACCTGATTAGCTGACAAATTTCCTTGATCATGTTGCTCATGTATAGGGCCATCAAATTCGCATAATCAGGTTTAATGATTCACATTCGTTTTCGAATATACCATGAAAGAACTTTTGAGTCGGTGCCAAATTTAATTTAACACAATAGGTGTGCATGAAGTGCATGCTAATACATGTTATATTTTGATGTTAATAATGACAATATACAATAAAAAAAAAAGATTTGAAAGAAAATATTCAAAAAAGCAAAAAATAATGGATTGATTGAATCGAATCATGTCGTGATTGTTATCTATCTTTCCAAGACTTAGGTGTGAAATCACTAAAGTTGTATTTTTAGGATTTTTGCAAGTCTAGGTCCTGGAATCGAAAAATAAAGCAAAAATTAGGAACCTTATTTCCCAATAACCTTTTTTAATTTTTAGTTTTAAATGTTATTTTGAGTGTTGAGCAACAATTATAAGAAAAGCCTGTGGGCACTGAAAAGAAATTTCGGCATTAAACCGAATCTATGTATTAAGCATGCCGCACTTTGTCAAAACAGTGTTTTTACTTCCTTCCTTTACTGCCAACATGGCAGTGTAAGTTTTACATAGGCGTTTTTAGTACGTATCTGCATGTGTCCTCGCAGAAGTGTCTTAAAGTTAAAGTTATGTGTCCAAGAATCCAATTTGTTTTTTTTTTTTCTTTTTTCGTGAAATCTGATCCGAAAAGTCAAAAATATATCAGCCATTCATCAATATAATACACATAGATTACATATATCCACTAAAATTCGATCTCAAAATAATATCAAAAAGTGACCAAAAATAGGGGTTTTCTCCAAAAAAAATTACAGGGTTTTGTAAAGCAAGGACATATAAAAGTGAAGTTTGGACACTTCTGACATGTAAGGGATATATATTCAATGAAAACGGTTGAAAAGTGGTCACAGCTTTGACATGTAAGGGATACACCATTCAATTAAGTTCTATAAGGTTCTTGTAAACAATAAAATTTTTAAGCAAAGGAAGGAAAAAGGAGAAGAAGAAAAAAGAAGGAGAGGGACATTTTTGAAATCTTGGCGAACTTTGATTGCTTTTGAACTGCCTGAGGCGATGATGACGTCGAGCCAGCGCCGAAGCCCCGATTTTTTTTTGATATTTTGAGAGTCCACGAAACACCCAAAATGTGTTACTTTTCCAAAGCGTAGTTTTTAGTAAAATATCGAAAAAAATTGGTGTTTTGTGTGAAAATGGCCTAAAAACAATTTTCTAACGATTTTAATTAAACATTCAATTTAAACTTTTATCACAGACTCTTTTTCAAATATAAAAAAACATAGATTTCCATTCATTGATTTCAACATATTTGATTTCTTCCTCTAAATTTCATTTTATAACAAAACTAGAACGAGAAGGTATAGGTAATATGTATAGGGCATCTCATTAATCACAATTTTGAAGACTTTTATACTGCCACTTCCACTGCCAAATTTCATGGCACTAAAATTTTTTAGGGAATTTTAAGGAATGGCAGTAAAAACCTAAGGTCCAAGAATTCTTTCACATACAATTTAAGCATCATGTGGATGTTTTAAATATCGCATGCTGCCAGACTTTTACCAATATTTATTTTTTGTCAGCATCAAATTAATGCTGAAATCGCTTCATTTGATGAAAAATATGAAGTATGCATTCAACATAGTTGAGCTGTATCGTCTCCAGAGCTAATTGTTAATTGGCAGTAAATTGTCACTTTTCAATTATTTACTGCCAATGCGTTTACTAGTCAAGACCGATCGAGTAATCGGTCAGCTAGAATAAGTGTGATGCATCTGTGACCTTTATAATCAACCAACATCGATGAAATGAGCAAGAAACACGACATTTTCAATGATATTAGTTCTTTTGGATCATATATTAGGCTTTCTAAGCTACTTTACAGCATTTTTTGATTACCACATGAATGTGTGATTAACAGAGATACTGTAAGCTTTAAATTCTCTCAAAAATAACAGAAATGCGCAATTCTACTTTATTTTAACAGAAACATTGCACAACTTTCAAGGATGGGTCACAGGCCGAAGGCGATGATGACGCTGCAAGGCCGGATTTTTTTACTGCCAGGAAGTTACTGCCAAATAGGCGTTTTACTGCCACAACGGCAAGCTTATATAGATTATTTTTAACACGTTTTTGTATAACTTCCTTCCAGAATTTCCTATTTCCAGGAGCATTCAATTTGTGAACTAGTTACTGGAACTGCCAAATAATCGTCGTATTTCCAGATTGAAAAGGTCTGTTTGCTTTATTTTCAAAAAATGATGAAAATGCGCATTCATATATATATACCATTAATTATGGGGATGATTAGCTGAATTTGTTACCAAAAAAGATGCTGAAATTGACAAAAAGTCTAGGTAAATTAGGCAAATTTTACAAAATAATCGTTTGGAAGGAAGTAGGGTATTTCGAGAACTGGAATTTTCCCACTTTTCTTCCAAATACACAATTCTATATTTAACCGCAAATCAAGCTAAAATATGTCTGTATTCTATAAAATATCAAATTTTTTTCTATTGCTTTTATATAATTCAATTTCAATGGCGCAAAACCATTCAACTAATATAGGTGAGCAGATTTAATGTAATAAAAAATTATTTATTCATTGTTATCGATTATCGAATTCTCAAAATCTTAATTTAAAGCTGTTATATCTTGAAATATAATCGACTACAGTGTATAAAATCATATTTAAAGGGATTTGCGTCTTTTCACGACACACGTCATATACAACGCCGTTTGAAACGCCTTATGACACTCCTATGACCACACCAGCATCGACGAACACACCAGATGTGATTCCAATGGCAACTCTAGAAGCTACAAAGTCACCAATTGCTATTATTATTGTTCCTACAGGAGGAGGGAATCAAGAGGATAACAGCCAAAAATCTTTCTTAGTTATCCCAGACAATCGATGGTTCATTCTTGTTATAGTAGGATGCTTGATCATCATTGGACTGATTATTATTTTGATTCTTTTGCTCGTCGGAGTATATCGCAAGGATCATGAAGAAGAAGAAATTGTTGAAGAACCAACAAATTCAATTTTGCTTCCAGATAATGAATTTGATGACGATATTATTTTTGAATAAATAGTATATTTTTGAAATACAAACAAACAATGATTATATTTTTAGTTAACTGCTGTTGATTCATTTGATGGATTAGAAAAGTTTTCAATAATCTCTCGAAAATGCCCACAGAGTGCTTCACATATCGTTAATACTTCAACTTGTCTTGATTCCTCCATCAATGAGTATAAAAAGTGAGACATGTAAGTCAACTTAGAGAATAAATTCGAAGGCTTCGCTCTAATAATAACAAGCAATCTTAATGGCGTGAATTCGTTTTCACCAGCATCATCTTTGATATCTGTTTGGGATACAAATATAATTTCTTTAAGCATCTTGCGCATCATTTTAGATGATTCAAGTGGAGATTTGCACTCAAAAACAGATTGGCATAATCTGACAGCTTCATCGATCAATTCTGGTCTTTGGAGGAAAATATTGATGAATTTGTCAGTGATGGATGCAATGATTGCATCGCTTTTTCCATTCAGTATATCAATCAGCTTCTTGTCTTCTTCTAATAATGTTGGTTTCTTTTCAGCAAATAATTCATTTGGAATTTTCTTCATTAGAAACTCGTGAAATTCCAATCCATCATCCCATGTGAAAAATTGCTTCGATTTGAGCCAATTGTTCCACTCATTATACTGCGTCTTATAGTATTCAGTGAATGCGTCAGAATCTTCAATAACTATTTCAGGAGGATCTTGGAAATTGAATTCTTTTCCCCACTGTTGAATCATATAATATCTCAATACAGACATTCTCTTTTTGAGGTGACTTGTGAGTTTATCGATGCTTATGGACAAATCTTTGATTGCATTGTTGAACGCTGCAAGAAAAGCAATTGATTTTCTGTGTTGTTCTTTTGCGCGTTTTTCTAATGCGTCGTTTAATAAATTAATAATCTCTCGAAATGTTAATTTGTTTTTGAGTTTCTTTTCGACTTTCGATGCTTTAATTTCAAATGAAAGCTCTTTCTCGTGTGGCAAGAAAGCGATAATTTTGCGTATTTCAGTGAAAAATCCGCGATCTGCAGATAAAGACGAAGCGTGAGATATTGGCGGAAGTTTAACAAGCAAACTTCGAATATTCATTTCAGTATCATCAGGTTGTGATGAGTAAAGGACTATAGAACTCATTGAAACTTGCGGAGCATCAATAGGATCAGGGAAAATAAGAATCGAATTATAAGTAGAAGGAGGATCAACTTGTATATCAAAAAGATCCATTTCTCGTGCATATTTTGAAAAATAACTTAATATAACAAGGTCATCATCTGAAAAGACATAGAAAGAAGATATGTTTTGTATCTGCGAGTTTTGCTCTACGCGTGGAAATTTGCATAAAGGCGAAGATTTGATTAAAATATTCCATAATTCATCTTTGAAAGATCCTATTTCTTCAATAAGTGTGACAAGACGGGCTTCATCGGCATCGTCGAGTTGGTGAATTAAACGATGCATCTTTGGGAACTGAAAAATTGGTTTAATTAATGTATCAAACAAAATATTCGAAGGGGTTCGTGAATCAGCAATTATATCAACAACAAACTGTGGCATAATGGTTGCATTACGTTTCCAGCTTTCTACAAATAAATTTACATAATTTTCATCAGTATAAGGCACATCGATGTCTTCAATAAGTGATTCGATGAACTGAGATGTTAAAGGATGCATTAACAGGAATGAAAGGAATCTATTTGCAGATTCTGGGTATTTATTGAAAACGAATTTTGTGAATTTATGGAATTGTTCAATAGATTCACGCGTATATAGATTCTGGAATAGCGCAGGAATCATGGAGTTACATATATTATGTGTTAATTCCGGTCTAACCTCTTGTAATTGTATTGCGACTTGAGCGAGAACATCTATTTGATCTGTACATAGTTTTGCGATTTTATAATAACTTTCTAAGTTCGGTGGTTCTATTTGATATGGAATTTGTTCATTAATATTATAGATAAATAACGAATTAATATAAGGAAGCGAATAACTCGATGGTTTGACACGAAAAGTGCTCAATAAGAACGTGATTATATACTTTTGGATGCATCTCACTCTGTATGTCAACTTTTCTAATTTCGTTGTTGTTTCTTTTGTATCTTTTTCGATATATTCGTAGAGAGTCTCTTCTTTTACTAATTTTCTTTGAATGTCTCCCAAATCATCAACAAGTTTCACATAATCTTCATCAGGAGAAACACTCATCTTTTTCTTTAATATAAAATGACCTTTTTAACAATACAAATAGTCAAAGATCCATTAGGAATGCACGATTTTCCATTTCCAAATGAAAATTTAAGGAATATATATTTTGGAGATTTTATATTATTCATATAAAGCTTGTATAGGTTATAGTACATAACACACTATACTATGGCATTCTAGTTATGAAAGGAAATGCATTATGTCTAAAATATTTTTCATCTTCATGAATATTGTTATTTAAATGATGCATGTCGTGCAGATGACATACAACTTTTAATAAGCTCAAAGATATTAACAATGAATCATGAATATAATCTTAATAACACTGAATATTTTATTAATAAATATTATATTCAGACAACGGAGTTGTGGCAATAGATATAGTTATTCCTGATGAATACAATTCCATGATCTCCTTTTCAAAAAAAGGTAATACATAGTTAGATAAAAATAGGGGTATGTATATTTTTTATAAATTGTTCTTTTGTTCGAGATTTTAAATATCTTGATTTCGATTATTTTCAAAATATAAAAGAAGAATTTACTGATCAACAACCTTTGTTGTCTGGAGGCCGTTGAATGATGCAACATTCTTGTAAGAAGCAATGGTGATCATCTTCTCAGCATCTTCCTCGTCTGCCTTACGCTCGAAAACGACACGGACGCGAGCTGGTGGGCAGTTCTTGCCGTGGATCCAGATGCGGGAGTTAAGTTCTGGGTCGATCTTAACGACATCAGTGTGCATCATCTTCTGGCCGGCGGCCGTGATGACCTTGATGGCCTTCTCAGCACGGAATCTGCGGCGTGTGTCGTGGACAGCCTTCTGGAGGTGGATTGTTGTTTCAATCTTAGCTGGAGCAAGTTCCTTCGTCATCTCAAAGGCCGGCCATTTCTAACCGCCAGACAAAATTTTGCATTTTTCTCTCATGTTTATATAGCATATTCCATGTACTTTATATTAATTATGTTTTTGTGCATAGATATTGAGATTTGAAAATATCAAAATTATAAAACTCAATAACAAGCAATCTCTTCATGATGGATACATATACGTTGATAAGAAATAAGCAAACGCAAAGCCATGTAACATAATAGCTTTAATATATTTATAATTCTTTCTGAAAATAAGAATACTAGAGTTATATATATATCAATATACTTATCACAGGCTTTCTATTTTTAGTAGATAAATAAACAATTATGTAAATCTTTATTCAAACAAAATGTTTTGCTATATATATGAAAATATATAAAATATAGCAACATGAAGAGCTTTAGAAGCTATGGTACTACTTATTTTCTATGTCCACACAGTGAAATTAGTGGAAACATGATATTTGCCATTCATGAATGTCAGATTTTGAATTATTTACATGTCATATTTTTTCTTTTAGAACTAACCATTCTTGAGATTTCATAGTAAAATCTCTGTATTTTAGGACAAATATTAATGATTTATATATTAAGTTACCATAGTTCGTTTTTCCATTTGGTATTCAAGCCATTTTGATCTAGTTTTATAAATATGTTTTGTTCCTGAAAGATGCGTCTTTTTACTTCAAAATTTGAACATATATAATGATCAAGTAGATTTTGGTATGGATCAAGTTTAGTATTATATATAATAACCCAATTGCGAGAAAATGCAACGAATTATATTTATTGACATGTAAATATCTACATGGCAGATAGTAGAGAAATAATCGTTTTCAACAGAAAAGTGGCGGTTTTACGGCTTGGTCAACCCTTTCCTCAGATGGCCGCACACAAGACGCTCCGTACAAAGCGCATTCTTTGCAAGGCAATGAAGGTTAACCGCCCAATGCCACAGTTCATCCGCCAAATGACTGGCGTTCGCCACATCCGTAACCCACTCACCCGCCACTGGCGCAGGAGGAAGATGAACATCTAAACATGAGTAATGTTGGTCGAAATAAAATCTTCATTACGAATTACAAACTTTTTATTTTAATTCATATCTGGAAATATCATTTTAGATTTTGATTAAATAATCCTAATAAATCATCTGAAATCATAATTTCCTCCAAAAATACAAAGTTTCTACCTCAAATTTTACCGTTAAAATTTGATAACACTATATCAAATAATATTATAACAGATAACATATGTATTTTATTTGATTTATATCCCAATTTTCTCGATTATGTTACATGTTTTGATAAGAATATTGTTTAATCCATTATTCGATTTTTCAAAAATATATCTTTATTATATAAACACAAAATATATACAAATAACATTACATAAGTTCGAATGATGTATCATCATCTGATGATGAAGTCATAATCTTTGTTCCAAGGAATAAATCAGAATCAGAATAACTTGATTCTGTGTCTGATGCATCTTTCAATACGCTTTCAAGTGTCTGCACACTGATTATGTTCTTAATCTCTTTAACATGCTGTGGATAAATCATTTTAGCTATCGAATTAATTTCTCTTCTTAAATCTGCTTGATAAGCAACAACCATTTGGATCTGTAATCTAGTTAATGACCAGCCGCTGACGTGCGATATTGCTTTTATTGTTGCTTCGCGTGGTTTATCAAGAAATAGCTCAATTTCACCGAAAACAAGTCCGTCATTGAATTCTGGTCTCGATATCTCTATGTTATCGACTAAGATCTGAATGCTACCTGAATTAAGCATAAGCAGCTCTGGTACTATATCGCCCTGCTTAATGATCGTTTCTCCTGGAATGAATGCACGCGGTGAAAGCATTTTTGATATTGATGTTAAAAAGTTTTGTGAAGCAACTCTAAAGAGATCAACTTGCATCATTGAATAACGGCATTGATCGAGAACGAGTGATGTTCTAAGTGTTTCTGGCAAATACTTAAGAACTTGAGATGGTTCATCAGCTCCTTTTGATTCATCATATCTCATCTGGAAATAATTTGTTGCTTCTTCAAGAATATCCTTTGGTATTCTCTTGAATGACAAATAATCTCTAAACTCACGAGTTTCTCTAACAAAGGATTTATCAGGGCCAGTCAAAGACAACTCGACCAACTTAGCGACAATGAGTAAATTAGCTGTAACACCAATTAGCTGGATAGGAATAACAACCATAACTTCACATGATGCCTGAGGAGTAAGGTCACCATAACCAATGCCGAAAATAGTAGTGAGAACAAAATAAATTGATGTAACATATAGCTGAGGTGGTGTGAGATAAGACCATCTTAAAATATTGATCCATGTTTCTGTGCTGTTGGACAAAAACGCAGAAAGATAGAAAATGCATGCAAATAGATGAACAACGAAAAGGAAGCAAATAACAAGTGGAAGAAGTGCAGTGAACCACGAATAGTACACAAGGTTGCTTTTTGTGGTGTGTAGAGCAATCATGCAGCGATTAATTCTGAATAACTTGAGCATCGAGAGGATAATGTATGCAGTTTTGCTATTCATGAATACACCTATCCACCATGCAGGAATAGATGCAATTACATGGAATATAAATGATTTTAATCCATATAATTGAAATATTCTTCTTTTATCACTAACAATAACGCCATGTGAAACGAAAGATGTACTTAAAACTACATACAAATCGACAATAAATACAATATCGAGTATCATAAAAGGCCAATAAATCGCCGTTTTAAAATCGTAAATAAATATCGAGAAAAATGGAATTTCAAATGTTGGCAATACACTGATAATCAATAGTGCATACTCCCAGATACGTCGTATAAATGAAAAATGCGAAAAAATTACTTTTGGCTTGTGAAACTCTGCAATTGTCGCAATTGAGTTTTCTATTTGCAATGGTTCGTATGTTTTCGATGGGGCCGGTCTGACTGGTTCTGTTGTGGAGTATTTTGACTCTTCTTGATCAAATAATATTGTATTTTTACTCATAATTCTTTAAAATCTGTCACTTTTTATTATCATTTTGTTTTCGATTTTTGGACTTATAAACGCAATATTGACCATTAACTCAACAGAAAATAGCTTTTCTATAGAAAATAAACCTATAAATAAGCCACAACACATTATAACACAATATTTCCAATTCATATTGCAGATAATACGATTGTCCATGTTTGTCCATTAAAATACCACATATTGTTAATTAAAAGACAATACACTGCAAGAATTTATCGATGTGGAAAGAAATGAATTTACTCTATTTAACTTTAATCACATATCTTTATTTGTAAAGTAATGAAAATATACATTACACGAGGTTATGCTTAAATATAACGAGGATGAAGTTTCTTTTGAGTTTCTAATCAAATATTTGAAAGAATTTTCTTCATTAATAAATTAAACAACATGGTTGCATGATGGCTATAAAACATTGATGTTTTCTTCATTGGCATCTAGTATTAAGCTTATCAGTGATTTCAATTCAAATATAAAAGTTATATATAAAATGAAAGTGAGTTTTTACATTAGTTCTAATATGAAGTAACTAATTCTAGAGTAGCCTTATGTATATTTTAATAGTATTTAGGGTTTGATCACTTCTGTGGTGATTTTGCTCACGGCTACAAAATCTAGCCTTGATATTTTAGAAGCACAATATATGTAACGTGTAGGTGCTATATTTGAAAAATTTGAAATACAGTCCCAAGAAAAACCCCTCTTTCACGTTGCAAACCTGTCTAACTGCTTTTTTTACGCATTAAAATCGCAATGCAAGACTTGCTTCGGAATGGAGGGAACCATAAGAGTGAAATTAAGTAAAATAATACTAAAATATTTTATTTGATACTCATCGACTTTTTCTTTTATTTGTATTTTTAACTATCTAATGGTTACTTGCAACTAACTACATTATTGTTTTACTACGTTTCGTGCTAATATGCGCGTCATCAAATTTTAGGTTCCAAAAACTTATCATTTGGCAACAATAATGGATCATTTATCTACTGTAGTTTATGCACTTCCTTGCTATGCTCGTAAAATCCTATTATTCATTACACTGTTGTGAAAAAAATTATTTAATATAACATAATGCAATAAAAGCACTAATTTTGTAATGATTGAGTATTTCTTGAGATATACAGTGTATTTCCGTGGTATTTATGTGAAAATACAATACAAATTTGCGAATGAGGAAATATTTTTCTTTTTGAAGTTGAATATAAAGCATCACAACGATTCCTAACCTTGCACAGATTGTTTTAGTATTGTGGAATGCAATGCCAACAAGTACATTTCCAGCAGAAAAGCTATCTTTAGATGCTTAGATCCAATGGTAATTTTAAACGGCAGTATATTCTATAGTTTACAATAGGAGAAGGGTTTGCAACGCGTTAGACGGGTTTTTCGTGCCACTGTATATGTTCATAATATTGATGTCACTTTTAAAATTTAGGTTGACAAAATTCTTAAAAAAATTATGGAACCTTCAAAGGATGAAATTGTAAAGATTGTTTGCAGAAATGATGTCAAACGGTTAAAAGACGTAGGCTGCTATATCTCGAAGAGCAACATCTACGATATACCGTCAAACACTTATAATGATGCAATAGGACTTACGCTTCTCCATGTTGCAGCGTATTCCAACAGTTTGGAATGCTTCCTATATCTTAGACAAAACCACAACTTTTCAATTGATGTTGTCGATAAAATTGGCTTAAAGCCATTGAATTGTGCTGCAAAAGGCGGCTCAATTGACGTTTTTTCATATATTCTTACTTACTATGATTCACACAATGCATCTGATGACTGGATTTTATCAAATTTCAATATTGCGCAATCAAAAGAATTGAATCTTTGTTATAATGCATGTTACGGCGGAAATATAGAAGTTATTGAAGCAATGGCTCACTACGGTTTTGATTATTGCGTATTTGCAAAGAAATGTCCAGTTTTATTCAATGCTTGCATCGAAGCTTTAATCAAAAAAAGTAAATCTGAGTGTTTAAAGTTCTTAATTAGTGCTTCTGCAACACCCAGTCTTCATTCTGAAGATAAAACACCAATTATGAATGCAATTATAAATCGTTATTATGATGCAATTCCATTGCTAATCGACGTTTGCGACATTGACCATGTGACATCAGAACACAAAAATGCACTATATTACGCATGCTTCTATCAAGTTAAAGATGTAATTAAATTCCTTTTACAACATATGCGCAAAATTGATATTCCTAAACAAATCAAGGCTAAGGCCGCTGTTCATTGGATATGCATATGCAAGGATGTTGAAATTGCAGCGATGGTTCTTGAACGAGGTATCGATGTTAATAGACTTGATGAGAATGATCTCATAGGTCCAAATGACATGGTTATTACAGGCCCGAAAGATGAGCAAATATGTCTTCAAATATTAGAGCTTCTCATCCAGAATGGCCTTAACGTCAATTTCCATGCACCTGGAAAACCATCACTCCTCGAAATTTTCTTAGTTAGCTTCAGTCCTTCACCACTTATCGTTGATTTCTTGCTTAAAAATGATGCTGATTCAACTGTACATCTTAGTACAAAGAAAGATATGACTATACGTGAATTCATGAGAAAGCACCGCAAGAGAGAGATCCAACAACTCTATACTAAATACTTTTAGAAGTTATGTTTTTTTATAACACATCAATCCGCCAGCTAATCAATCACATCTATATTATCTTGACATATGCACAGCATAACAAAATAATCTTGAATGCAGTTGTTCATATTCTTGATTAGCAAATCGAAAATTAATTTCTTAATTTGATTTGAGAGTGATCTATTTATTTGGCAAATATTATTTTACTTGACAAAATGAATTTATTTTAATCCTTTTTTTTTTTTTGACTATTTTTCAATACCAAAAATCTGACAATCCGACACTTTACAGAGTGACACGCAAAACAGTTCTATGGTAGATTTTAGTCGATTATGATATGTCTTCTTTAAATTTCCAATAAAAATTTGGCATTTTCGTAATTTGTAAAATATTTCATCCAAAACTTGGCTATATACTCAACATGTTGTGCTTTAAATAAAAGCTATATATTTTAACAAGTTTTAATAAATTTCACTTTACACAACATTTCGCACTTTACTTGTCAGAAATAAAACTTCGAAAATGTATATTGAAACACCTCAGAAACAGGGGGGTTTTGATCAGTACTTAATTATCCACCAGTATCTCGCAGTATACAATGACAAATTTTACGCCAAAGCTGCTGCAGATGTTGGATGTGAAGGACGAGGATGAGATAAATCACACAACATCCCAATTTTTGTATAATGCAATCAAACGGAACGACCTTTTGAAACAACTTGCTGAAAACGACCCAGAATACTTCAAAAAACTATGCATTATATCAGAAAACTTTAGAACCGCATGTTTCCTTCAATTTTTTGATTCTTATTATCATCAATTATATGATAAAGTGATCTATCTACACGCGTCAGGTCTAATATCCATTAGCAGTTTATTTGAAACATCATATGCTACTCAGGAAGAAAATTGTAAAAAATTTACCAAATACTTGCTCGTGAAGCTCTATGAGACCGACGATGAAGATGTTATGAAAATACTTATAGAACTAGGTAGATTTTTACCGAAATCAATTCCATTATTTGAGTATTTATTTAATTATGAAACAAAAAAATATTCAAATAACTTGTCAAATCCGCCTTTTAGCTTATTATCTGAATTTACTCAAAGACTTACATACGAGAATTTCAATAAAATCATGTCAAATTCAATTATGCAATTAACATCCTTATGTGCAACAACACTGCCTAAATTTACAGCACCAAGGTCCAACGACCTGACGCTTAGCTATTTTTTCAAGTTGAATGCGATTTGCAAACTATTTCTCAAGCAATACAAAAAGTACGAGCAAGCATATGATATATTGTCTATTTATCAGGGAAACACCAAATTTCTTAACAAGAAAATAGAGACAAGGACTGCTGTTGTATATGGTGGCAAATCTTTCATTACTAATTTTATCATCCCAAAGTCACATACAACAACAGAAATCAGAGCAATTATAGCAAAGTCCTTAGACGTATCAGAAAAGATCTTGGTGCTGCAGGATTTCCAAGATATGATATTCCTGCTTGCAGGCGCGCCAGGAAATCCTGGGCAACTGAATGAAGAAACAATTCAGATTACTCTTCTTCCGTATTGCTTTTTGAAAGGCGTTCGCGAGCTGCTTGATTATCTTCCTTTGTACACTAAGGACATTTTTAATTGCATCGATGATATCAATAAAGCATATAACGAATTACTTAAAAAGTGCAAGGAATTAAAAGCTGGATGGGAAGAAATCGAAGACGTATATCAGAGTCCAGGAACATATTATTATTTAGAATCAGTCAGAAATGAAGTTTTAAACCCAGAATCAATCCCATTAAATTGGATTAACGGCAAAACGAATATATTCGCTTATAAACACTTGAAAGATTCATTTGTTAAAGTTGCAATGAGAAAGGAGTATCAGAAATTCATGCCAAATATCATCTTCAATTGGCTGAAATCTATGAAAGATGAAGATGTAGGGCAGGAAACAGATCTGGTTAAAGGAATTAAGGGTGCATTTCAAGAGATTTATAACAGTTTTGAAGTCAAATTGAAAAATTTCTCTAACTCTGTATACGCTAAGAACGGGCTTCAAATAGCACAGAAAGAAATGCAAGCATTACCTTATAATTCCCATTATCAATTAATCGAAGATTGCCAAACACCAAATAAGTGGGAATTATTAAGATACATTCATGAAGTGATGCTGAAAATTGGTAACCCCGAGATTTTTAAGCTCTATACCTTTTTAATCAAGAATATTAATTTCGAAAATAAGAACGAATCATTCAAACGATCGATTTGGGATATGTTTCCGACTATTATAAATCAATTCAAGCTACACTTTAGTAATAAATACGAATACGAATTTTATATTTCAACATTATGCTTCACATACCAAAAAATAGACTACGAATCGGAATTTAGAACATTCCTCAGAACAGGCAAACAGCCTCCCGGCGCAGGTTTTAATATTGCCGTTGAAAATTTAATCAATACTTTTTATGAATCAAAATCGATGAAGAATCAACAAGCAATTTTCAACTTTCTTACAGGTTATTCGATTCCATTGCCTCCGAAAGTACTTTTACAAATAATTGAAAATGATCAAAAACCATTTCAATTATGTGTAACTTCAGGACTGAAGAATCTCTCAAACATCTGCTTCATGAACAGTGTTTTGATATTTTTAGCTCATAATCACTATTTAGTTGATGCATTAGATCTTTATATACAAAAAAAGCAACCAAATTATGAGAGATATATACCGCTAAAAGATGTTTTCCATCAAATACTATATTATTCGCAAAAAAGTATCGACACTGATAATTTCATTAATAATTACAATAAAACCATTGATTCCCCAAAACATGCAATTGACATAAAGTCCAAGAAAGACATATCTGACTTCATCGTTGTTTTGATGCGATGGCTTCCAGATTCTGCCCGCAAATCAATGGAATTTAACTTTACAACAGAAAGCGGAGCGAAAGGAAAACAAACGTTGTTCGAATTGACAGATAGCGACGTTCAAGGATTTTTCGACGGAATGGCTCAAGACAACAAAATTTTTAAAGTTCCAAGGTTTATTATGACTCGATTGAATAATTACCAACACTATGAATTCAACAAATTATTAGCAAATAAGATTGTTATCACTGAGAAAGTTCTAAGAAGAGGTGTAGTTCAAGAAAAGAAGAAAGAGTATGTGATCAACTCTATCACTCGCTTCATTGGCAAAAGCCAGCATTACATAACCACTCAGAGAACTTCGTTTGGATGGATCGATTATAATGGTGAAAGAACAAGATTTGTTGAAAACAGCAGAATTGCAAATTTATTTTCAGGAAATTCAGACGATAATAATTTTTCTGATTTTCCTAACGGTTCACCCTCTTTAATCACTTTTATCAACTCAGACGCTGTCAATACAATGCCAGCTCTGACGGACTTTCAGCCTGCAAATAACATTCGATGCTTTTGCAATTATAAGCAGATAAAGCCAAGTTGTTGGATAATGCTACTCGATAATGAAGAAAGCATTGAAAGGATATTAAAAGGCACCAGCACAGGGATTGATAATATTCTAGATATCATTAATAATTTCAATCCCAAGAACATTTTAGCAAGACTTAAAATTGTTCCAAGAGTTATTCAAGAGATCGAAAATTATGGATTTCCAAAATCAGAGTTAGCGGATTTATACAAATTAGTTTTATCTCTTGCTCTTGATAACAACTTCGCGATCAGGCCAACTGAAAAACTAATCAACGCTATCAAATTTTCTAATTATTCAAATCTTCTTTCAAAGATAAATAACAGAATGATTCCGCATGATTTGATCAATAACAAAATCGAAAATTTCATAGCAAACATGCACGAAATCATTCGATTCATTCCTCTGCTTATAGAAAATAAAGATCGTGACTCATTAAACATTTTGCAGAGAAATTTCGAATCAGTTGCTGATCAACCAAAAATCGTCAAGAATATCCTTCAACTCATTAAAGTATTCTTCAAAAACAATGCTATCAAGGCTGAACATCTAAGAGATGAAGTGTTTTCGCCGTTAGTCAATCATGCAATTAAGTCAATTCTCTCTAATGAGAAGAAGAATGAATTGCTTTTCTGGTTCGAACCTTTAGAAGAGAACAAAGCATTTCTTGGATACTTCAAAGCACTTCTTGATGAAAATGTTTCTGTAGGTAACGCTATCAAGATGGTGCAAACTTACGGCAGCCGATGCTTGCAGTTCTGCGTTCTCCAATATTTGGTGAGTTACAATTCCGGCCTCGGGAATTTTATCACCGCTGATGATGGAAACTGGCTGATTTCCAAGCGTTCAGAGAATAAGCTTTTTAGAGACCTTGCTTCTGCATATATTCAGAGGAAATAGATTGGTATAATATATAGATAAATTGTTTATTATATGCGTTTTTATATAACAATTTTTTAATGTTGCTCAGTTGTATACCAACGTCTTTCACCATAAGAGCTTAATCTGGTGCACTTAGTAGAGAATAATCCAATAATGTATCCGAATATGATAAAGAAATAAGCAATGAACCAGAAAACAATTGTAATATAGAAAAATACCGCAGATGCGTTCTTGTGAGTAATAAATGTTGATAAAGACATGAATATTGTTCCACAAACGAAAGTAATTTCGGAAATTCTTTCAAAGTTATTTGACTTTGGAGGGATAAAGGAATAAATCAAAAGAACAAATATAGAAACGAAAAATGTTAAAATGGAATGGAGCTTGAAATAATCATCCGCGAAAACCACTAATTTGTAGGCGAATTCAAGAATCAAGAACCAGCTTGATGCGAATATTCTTCCATCACAGAGATACTTTGATGGGCTCCAATGATTCCTAATAAATTTGTTGTAATCGTTGAATATTTCTTTGTGCTCAAGAATAATATTGTTGTTGATTGAGCCGTAATATTTCCAAGATTTATAAATCTCTTTCTTCGAAGCAGTCCAAATTTGATTCCAATATCCTTTAATTTGCTGTCCATTTGCTTTGTAATTATATCCCTTGTGAACGTGCTGAATGCTGTGAACAAAGAAATAGAAATAAACGACTGAATTGAAAAAGAAGAATGTATATGCATAAGCAGGAAAAAGTTTCCAGTCGCAGTTAACTGATGGAAAATCACTAAAATAACCTTGAGAACAAGATCTAAGTCTAATCATGAATTCGAGAGCGGGGAATTGTGTGAGAATGATAACTGCAAGACAGATTTGTTCTTTGTATTTTGTAAGCTTCAAAATATAACTCAGGTTCATTCTTTCAGCATTAAAGAAACGCAGAGCAATGTATATCACAATGCAAACAATGATTACAGCAGATATCCACCAAGCAAACTTCCAACGCCATCGTAATCCGTTCAATATAACATCGTAAAGCCAGAAAATTAGAAGTGAGACTATACCGACAACAGCAGTGAACAAAACTCTGAATCTGTGGATTGAAACAAGATGTTGAGTACTAAATTTGTGATTCATAAGCCATATCATAAAAATTGGCGCAAGTCCATAAAAGAAGAAAACGAAAAAGTTTGTGAGAGGAAGTTCAAATCTGAGACTTCTGAAGAATAATGAAATTTTCATAATGAAGCTATAAAGTGCGAAAATTGTTCCATGGATCCACTTTGGATAAGATTTGTCATTAATTGATGGAAGGAAGTGACGAATGTATTGGAACTTTTCAATAATAATCATAATAACTGAAACAATTTCAGCAAAGTGAGTGAGATCAGTTTCAGGATTATCGAATTCGAATTCAGATTTATAAGAGATTCCTGGTTGTTTGAATGAAATAATATCATGAATATCAGTCTTCTTGCATGTGAATCCATCTCTCAGAATTGCAATACTTGCTTTAATTTCTTTTGTCTTGTTTGGAGTCTTGAAGAAAATAAGATTGTCGAGCTGATTTTTGTTATCATATCCTGTTTCATCTCTTATTTTTGTGACAGCGTACATTTCTGGAGGTGTTAGTGGGAAAGGATTAATAATTTCATTGATCTTCTTCAATCCTCTAAACTTCCTAAACAAGTCATTATATTTGTCGAGCGTTTCAAGATGAATATTATTTCCTTCAACAATAATTTGCTCAAGATTTTTCAAGTGTTTTATATTTTCAAGAGGATGAGGAACACCTTCATGCTGGACAATATTGTTATATGATATGTTGAGATAGTGGAGCCTGCTCATTACTGTTTTGTCCAAATTCTTAAGCTCCGTGATATCATTTTTGGATAAATCCAGCCACATAACATTTCTGCATTTGGAGGAAATTTCATTAAATATATCATTATTGATCCTTACGTTAACTAATGCCAATTTTTTGATGAATAAGCATTGCATGTTGTAGTTAAATGGAGCATAGCGAAAGACGTGATCAAGAGATTCCAATTTGGAATAAATTTCAAATGTGTTCGCTAGTTGCATCCTGCAATTGTTTTTCAGGAACGTTTTGATAATTTCAGCATCAGAAATATTATCTTCTGTTGTAACGAATTCAATATTTGTTAGTGGTATTTGCATTACTTCCTTTTTGGCGTCTTCATCATCAACGAATGTACCTTTTTCTAAAACAGGCAAAATTCCAGAAACGTTTTCGTTTGACTTGACAAGAAAAGAAACATGCGATAATAATTCGTGGAACATGTTTGATTTGAGCAGGATATTATCTTCATATTGATTTGCATTAACACATTCATAGATTTCTCTTTCTTTATTTATACATTTTGAATCAAATTCAATTGGTTGTGCTTTCTCTCTAATTTCGTTACCTATCCTTTGAATGCCAATAAATTTCACATGTTTATTGAGATGCGCTGAAACTTGATTTTGGTCGAGTTTTGTTTTATTAATGTTCAAAATCATTAAATTCCTGTGAATAGCATTACCGAATAGAATCTTTTCTAATTCTTTATTATCATTTAAAAATAGTACTTTGAGGTTGTCAAAATGCTTGAGCGGGAAATATATCAAGCCGCAGGAACTGAGATCGAGAGAAGTCAGCATATTCATTTGTATTTCTTGAGGTGGCAAAATCATTTCTTGGCTTAAAGTCATCTTTCTCCTGCTTGGATCATAATATGAATTCTCTGGAATCATTCGAATCGCTGCCATTGTTTGCAAATCTGCAAATCTTTCCTCCGAGAGATCATCTTTAACTTGTTTATTGCAATAATGGAAAGGTGTGATTTTGATCTTGTTTATTTGAATCAACGAGCTTCTATATTCGAATATTGTTTGAAATCCAGTGTCATTTTGTAAAATTTCTGAAAACGGATTATCAAGAATATTAAAATAAAGTAAATTTTTTGTATTCTCTTCATTAATCCAACTTGCGAAGTTACTTAGTTCAGAGATAAGATTTCCACGTAAATCCAAGCCTTCTAATTGATCCAATCGAAAATTATATTTGAGAAAAATGTCTGGAAGCTCTTTTAACCCGCATTGGTGCATTGCAATCCATCTGAGTCCTTTAAGATCGTCCATTTTTTCTTCCAAATTGCGAACTAAAACAGGAGCAGTATAATTAATTAAAATTAAACAATTTGTATGACGAGTTATCTGATCACCGAAGTCCTGGTTATCTGTGAGCACCACGGTTTCGTTCACATTGTTCGTAACATAAGTTAAAGGGAAAGAATTAGACATCAAAATATTTTAAAACTCCAACAATTGTTTACATGACAGATTTAAATTTCCTGAAATTGAAATATTACTTGACATTTTTAAAATTTACATGCCAAATTTCCAATTGGAAAGTCATCACAGTTTGATTTTGAGTGATGTTGAATTCTTAAATATTTTAACACATAATATTAGCAGATTTGCAATGTGTTAAAGTACTTAGCATTGAAGGTATTTTCGATACTGATAACACGCACTTTTCTCACTAAAATCTTTCATTATTAAAAAAATATATATGATTAGTTATATATAAAAATTTACTATCATCTTAGAGCTATATGCTATTAGCAAATGTAGCAGCAACCATCTTCACCAGGGTTTTGGCGTTTAGTAATTGCAATTTTGGCAACTGCACCCATGAAAGCACCATATACATCTTCTCTAGTCAGTGCACTTGTTTCAACAACAGGGCAGCCATATTTGTTGTAGAGATCTTGAGCTAGGTTGTAACCGCAAACTCTCTTGTTTCTTCGATCTTTTTTTGCATCCAATTAGGGAGAATTGAGCCCTTGGATTGAAGTCATATCCCATGTCGAGCCATTTCTGGATATTATCGAGAGAGCTCTGGCTTGTTAAATCAAAAAAATACAATAAGAACATCTGCATCTGAACATTGCTTTCTCAATTCCTCATTGTCTTCACAATTGACGTCGTACATGTTAATTGTTGTATGCACATTGTTAAGATGAAGAGAGGTTTGATATGTTTCAGTCGAAGTTGTGTGCTCAGGTGAAGGTGGGAATGATTTCTTAAAATGCATACTGATAGCAGAAGTCATTCCGACTCCTCTGTCACCAAGTGCTACGGCCTTGATCTGCACCATAACTTTTCAATTTTGATATTGCCTCAATATTAATAAATTAAGTCGCATATTTTTATAAAAACCGATGAGGATTCTCAAATTTATTTTTACCTTTACATTGTGATCGTCGCACAAATTGCCTCTCGTTTCATCAGGCATTGGTATGGAAAATCAAAAAAAATTGAAATTCGCCTCAAAAATTCAAGTTCATATGTTGAGTTCTAAAGAATTAATAACTATAGCTGTCAAATCCGCACAAAAGTGACAAAATGCGCAATATTGTTGCGCAAAACTCTGAGCTTTATCGAATGGTATGTTAACAGGCCAAAAGGAGCAGAGTGTTAAAGTGTTCTCACTGCAATCATCCTGCACCATTTTACCATCATTTCAATATCATCAGTAATAGTTTCCTTCAAATACGACTAAATCCATTCTTTACTCTCTAACATGGGATCTATTAGGTGATTAGAGTCATGTGACGCATAATTCTTTCTTTTTACAGTAGAAAATTATCGAAATTTATTAAAACTTTATTTTTACTTTAAAAACTTACAATTTTTAAAGCTGTTTATATCATATTACCTTTGGCCGTATTTGAAGCGTCATCTTACTATGTGTTTGAGTATGATATTAAATTATGTGTGCAAAAATTGGTATGTGCAAACATTTTGTTATGTTAACTATATCAGACTATCATCAGAAAAGGGGTTCCAATGCTTTCATTTCGATGAAGCCAAATTTTTAAAATATGATTTTCATATTTTGAATATTTTCAATGCGCTTCGCTATAAAAGGCACTTACGCAAATTCTTTAGGCTATTAGAATCATAATTGCACGCTTTAAAATTCGTCGAAATCGCTTAGCGCAGTTTTGGGCAATCATAGAAAATTGAATGGTTTACACTCTCAAATTGAATGGTGCGCAATCATGCTCAATAAAAGTAATGCCCTTTTTGGTCAAACCTATATCAGCAGAGATTTTGCTGTATTTATAAACATTTACTAATATAGATCCAACTTTTTCCCAAAGTATTTGGGATGCAAAAACTTATCCCTCCCATATCCCGAACCTTTAAAAATGTGTTTTTCTTTTTATAATTCTTATTTTTGCCAAATGACAAATAATGAGATTAGAAAAATAAAATGTGCGTTATAAAGCATATTAGATGAACCTTAATTATGCATGTTTCATTTATCTTTATGTAAAACGCTCATTTTTGACATGTAAATATAATGTGTCAGATCACTCTACTTTTGGGATGGTATAGCCCATCCTATCAAAAATTGAATAATTTACAAATAAAAATTATTGCTCAGGATAGGGATTCACTATCCCTAAAAATGTGACACAATTTATGAAATTAGATAGTCCTGTTTTAAATACAATAATTAATTTGATTTTAAAAATTTGGCCTACCGAATAGCCTGAACTTCTGCAAAAAAATGTGCAACTTAATTTTGACATGTAATTTGTAAAAAAACTGCCAGAAAAGTGTCAAACCAGCAGGGCAACAAAAACTGAGTGGTCGGATATCTATATTTACTAATATCCTTCATACCTTACTAATAAACCATGGAATTTTACAGAAACTTTTTCTGAAAAACATCAAAAAATGCAAAAAATGAGTGAATTTTTAATCTGGTTAAGGTTCCTCTAGACGGTTTTTGTATATTACACATTCCCTAAATTTGCGCAAAAATGCGCAAAGTATTCAATAGTGTGCAGGTTTAACAGGTATATTAATAACCCATAATACTTATCTCTTATATGATCATGCATCATTTCAATTAGTCCCAAAATTCGCATAAAATTAAAAAGAAAGCTCTTCCATTGGATATTATAACCCAATGGTGTTTTGGCCATCAAAAACATGTTTTTGATTTTCAGCAATAATTAATCATCGTATCAAAAGATATAGTTCCTATGCTTAATGTCCAAATAATGGTATCATAAACAAGGTAAATTAAAATCATATAGAAAATATTAACGGTAATGAAGCAGTATAGAACGATACAATTAACAAACAGTACATTCTTAGTACATTGACATTGTCTGCTTGTCGCATATTTGTTGAAGAATGTTCCAAACTGACTTTGAAACAATTTTCAAATCATTCCGACATCAATGCAGTATTGATATTACGTAAAGAACTAATCTCTTTTCACGTCTCATTGTTAAATATGTGCATTTAATCTTTAAAAACTGTTTTGACTTATTTTTTGTATCGATATATTGTGTTTAGTAATATTTTCCGCTTAAAATCGAAAAATAATTGTGAGATGCTCGTTTTTTGCACTCAATTTTGTTTTGCTCAAATATACTTAAATAGTGCAACTATATTCATCAAATCTCCCAGTTATGTATGTTTCGAAGAAGATAGTTGCACTTGGTTGGTGGTCTTTATCGTCATCTTGAGCGTCTGATTCTGCTAATTGATCAATATCATATCCTTCACAAGTGTTCTTGAAGTAGTAGAGAATGATGTAATTAACAAACAACACATTCTTAATACATTTGCATTGTCTGTTTGTCGCACTATGTTGGAGTCAATATATCTGTTGTCGAATGATTGGAACTGACTCTGAAAGTATTTGCAAATCGTTCTGGCATTAATGCTGTATTGATGTTACGTAAAGTATTAATCTTTTTACACGCCTCATTGTAAGAATTGAATTCTTTTCTTCGAATTAAAGCAAACATCAATTTATGGAGTAACATATCTGTATATACCTGTTCATGTGCTTGACATTCTACACAAAACATAATTATTTGGTATTGCCAAATCTTCGAGACCAACTACAAAAGATTTTGGCAATATTATTTCTGATATGGAAACATGGTATTTTGATGATGCCAATATAATCAGTAGCAAATGCATATCTAATGGTTACGCTATAAGACATATTGGTTGTGCATAATAAATTTCTGATTTTGAAATTCAAAAGTTAGCACTAAATATTTATAAGGGCAGTATCGCATCAAGATGTAAGAATTTCTATCTTATTTCATCCATATCCTTCGCAAAGATTTGTGGCCAGAAACCCGTCTTATTTTTAAATAATTTTTGTAAATATCCCATACAAAACGAAAATTACACAAATGTATATAATTATATCAAAAATGTATATTTAGGTCAATGCACTTTTTGATATTTTTGAAAGAACTCATATAACAATTGTATGAGTCATTTCAAATCTAATTGCCATGTTCTTCAAATATTAGGGTTCATCTCAAAAATCATGGGTCAATCATAAACCAATCTCGGTTCTTGGTTAAATCTGATTCTGCTGGCCAAAAGCTACCACACGAAAACTATTTGGATGTAATTAGCCACTCGTAACTCAATTTGTGAATTCCTGTGAACCAAAAGACGCCAAAATGCCTATATAAACGCTGTTTCCGATACCGAATATAGGCAAAGCAGATGGGAAAATGGAAAAAAAAGTTAGGTGGCTGCATAACAAAGAATTTTTGTGGGATAACTGGTTAGATTTTATCACTTCACTTTCAATGTCTGTCGCGTCTTTGATGGCTACTGATGAAAAAGCTGCCCTCCAGTTGTTGAGGGAGAAGGTTGCACCACTCAATCTCTCCAAGGGAGCTGAGGATAAGCTTGTTTCAATGTTCAAGGCTGCTTTCTCAAAGGATTCCGAAGCCGAAATCGTTTGGGACTATGTTAAGCCACTTACACCAAACGAGCAGTTCCCATATGAGAATCTCTCTGAGCCAGCTAACCCAGCTGAACTCCTCAAGCAACTTGTCGTCGTTAAATTAAACGGTGGCCTCGGCACAACAATGGGCTGCACATTCCCGAAGTCACTCATCAACGTTACGGATAACGAGACATTCTTCGATATCACAGCTCAACAGATCGCTGAATTCAACCAGAAGTACGGTGTTGACGTTCCACTCGTCCTTATGCACTCCTTCTACACAGACGACCTCATGAAGCCACACCTCAACAAGGTTAAGGGAGTCCGCGTTCTCACATTCAACCAGAACAAGTTCCCAAGAATCGATGCTGAGACACTTGAGCCAGTCCCAAAATCCCCAGAGTCCCCACTCGCTGAGTGGAACCCACCGGGCCACGGCGATGTCTACCACTGCCTTCGTGACTCTGGACTTCTTGATCAGCTCATCGCTGAGGGCAAGAAGTACATGTTCATCTCCAACATCGATAACCTCGGTGCCAGAATCGATCTCAAGATCCTCAACAAGGTTATCTCTGAGAACAGAAGCTATGCTGCTGAAACAGTTCCAAAGACACCAGATGACTGGAAGGGTGGCATGCCAATCCTCTACAAGGGCCGTGTAAAGCTTCTTGAGACAGCTCAGGTTCCAAACGGCCACATGGATGACTTCAAGAACATCAAAATCTTCGATATCTTCAACTCCAACAACATGTGGGTCAACCTTGTCACACTCAAGAAGGCCCTCGACGAGGACACACTCGTTCTTGACGTTATCAAGAACAAGAAGGTTTACAACGGCCGTGGTGTCATCCAGCTCGAAGCTGCTGCTGGTTCTGCTATCCAGTCCTTCCCAGACTCCATCTCCATCAAGATCCCACGTTCAAGATTCCTCCCAGTTAAGTCTTGCAACGAGTTGCTCATGGATCGCTCTGATCTCTACGTCAGAAACGGTGGCGAGTTCATTCTTTCTCCAAAGAGAACACTCACAACACTCCCATCCATCAACCTTGGTCCAAAGTACCAGCACGTCTCCGAGTTCGAGAAGAGATTCAAAGTTATCCCATCTCTCCTCAACGTTGACGTTCTTGAAGTCACTGGTGATGTTATATTTGGCCCAGGTGTTGTTATTGAGGGCAAGGTTATCATCAAGGGCTCTGATGACAAGCAAGTCACAATCGAGAACAGACACCTTAAGGATGAAACAGTTACATTCTAAATCGGCTATATTTCTATTGGATTTAAAGGTCTTTTTTTGAATTTTCATATTATTAACAATATTTATTTAGCACTACTTATAGGATATTGAATATAGTTTACATCGTGTTATATTTCATGTGAATCAGTTCATAAAACGTAAAAAAATAATCTCAGAAAATTATCAGGAACAAAATTGAAAGTTGCTATGCTGATCAATGACTTGCATATGAAAATTTCTAAGTATTTTATAAAGAAAAATAATAATAAAACAAAAAATCAAATTCCAAAATTATAAAACTAGAAAATCATACTATATCTTAGAGCTTAGATCATATAAATTCAAGAAAGATATATTCCCTCATATAAGAAAGCCTCCAAATATAATGTTAGAGAAAATATAAAAAATTGTATAGACACTTAGAAGAGATTGGCGAAGTTTCTTCTGTGCAATGTATCCAAAAACGTCAGAAACTGAGTATGCACTTTACAGAGTCCATTTTTGGCGCATTTTGGAATAAACTCGTTCACTTTTTTCATACAAAAAAATGTATCATAAGAAAACACAGATGAATGACAAAACATGGATTACTTGGTTCCTTACGAAGAATCCTATGGGAAAGTACTTCATAAGGGTTGACCTTGACTACATCAAAGACCAATTCAACCTTTTCGGATTTGCAAAAAAAGTTCCGAATTATAAAAAAGTATTGGATTACATTAAAGGAGATTACATACCACCAGAAAACAGGATACGATACGACCTCGATGATAACATCGACGATTTGGGAATAAGACTTTACGGATTAATTCATTCGCGATATTTAATGGAAAAAGCAGGTTTAGAGAAGCTAAAAGAGAAATACGATAACAACGAAAATAATGATTATGACTGTTGCCCGAACGTTAATTGCCATCGCCGATGTTTGCCATTTGGATTAAGCGAATCACTCGGTGAAGGATGTTTATATATGTACTGCCCGAATTGCGGCGATGTTTATCACGCAGAGGATCAAATTTGCTTGCAAATCGACGGATCTGCTTTTGGATCTTCTTATTTAATGAAATTCCTGAAGCAATATCCGGATGTGCAGCAGACTTATCCCGCTGATAAACTTCCACCAAAGCCTGAGCTCAGACTTTTTGGATTTAAGATAGAAGATCCGAAAGCACCTGATCCACCGTCCAAATAACTTCTTGATGAATTTTGTTTTCTTGTTCCTGTTGAACTCTTGTTATTGTATGTTAAATTTGTTGTAATTCTATTCTTGTATACTGTATCCTCTCTCTAATCTAGTTATCATATCATCAATGTATTGCTCTCCTGAAATGAAATGATTTCTAATAATCATTTTTCCTTATTTTAATTATAAATCCTAAAATGTCAAATGAAACTAAATAAATTATGATTTTTGATCAAATATACTTTATTGCATGTATTCATTAGATTGATATAGTTGTGATTCAATTGTGTATATATCAATATATAAGTTATTGAGCTAAAATTATTGAAATTATTACTCAAAATCAGTTAAATTAGAATGATTCTTTTTCAGAACACATTATTAGTTGTTTTGTAATACTGCTGCAAAGTATTTTATATATTTTCTTTTATATGGTTAAAATAACAAAAAATTAAATAAAATAACGATAAATTACTCAACACCAACTCTCTGCTTGACTTGCGAAATGAGATCCTCTGGGAGAGTTTCATCCATCTCTGCATCATCGAGAATATTGATAATATCAGAGATTGGAAGAAATTCAAATCGTACTTCAGGGACAAAAAGCAAGAAGTAACAGATGGCGAACTCTGCGTGAATCTTTGCATCAACGAGAACTTTTGATGCTTCACCAAAACAATCTAAAAGGTTTTGCATGAAATTTGTTTCCATGAGACGTTCCGCCATCTGTGTCGTAGAGTTTGCCACTTTCTCCATGAATTCCCAGCCTTTTATTGCTGATTCTGTGGAATCGTGTAATATTGGATCCAAACGGTGAACAACTTCTATAACATTATCAATAATGATCAGCTCTGTGTTGTCCATCAGCCAAATCAAAATATTCAAAGCTTGGATCTTTTCATCTCCCTTTGAATCAGACAGAACACACAATATTTTGACGAAAAGTGCCGAGCACTCAACGAATTTTTCACGATTTTCAGGGAAATTTTCGAAAGCTCGATACGTTAATTGGAGAACTCGAAGAAGCTTAGTGTCCTGGTTATAGGCCCAGAGAAGGAAATCGTAGACAAAGTTTTCTGGGTATTCTACCGCGTCTTTATATTCTTTGACCAAAAAATACATGTATTCAATGGATTGGTCTGTGAGTTTTGGATCCATCTTCTCCTTTGTCATTGTAACCAACTCAACAAAGTACGGAAAAGACAAAGCAAAGTGTTGTTTTGATGTGAAAAACAACAAATAAAGCAATTCAAGTGCTTTCTTGGATATTGTTTGACTTTTTCTTGCAATTTCCATGATTGCCTCAATGAATTGAGCATTAAAATTATCCAATACTTGATCAAATTGTGAAAAGCGGGAAACAATGCTATACAATAGTTGTACTGAATATTTTGAGAGATCACTGTTATGTGAGTTCAAGCATATAAACAATTTCTCAAAGAAATGTTGATTAAAATGTGAAATTTCTTTTTCTCTAAGTGTTAAATAATAATCTTTCACATCATCATCAAGCATACATAGCAGATTTTCTAATTCAAGGTCATTTTGTATCGGTAAATACATAAAAATCTCGTAATCGTTGATAAATTTTATCTTTGATTCATAATTGATTTCATTTTCCACACAACGAACGTTAATATCCTCTATGTCGTGATTCTTCGGCCTAAGCTCTATAAAGTCGTCCACAGAGTGAAATAGAGGTCGACCTCGAAACATAAAGTGTTACTTTTGGCAATTTTTTTTGTAAACAAGGAGTTCAGACTTCTAAACTTTCCCATTTTATGTGATTCATTGTTGTGAATATAGAAAAATGATTAAAAACTGGTTACAAAAACATCGTTTCAATGTTTTCTTTTCAAAGGCAAATGACCACAGATCTATCCAAAGCGTTCATCTCTTGCTGTATATCGCTCTGAATCCATGTTGTTTCTCTGTTTCTACGACCATTTGGAAAAATTTATTTGTAAAACAAAATTTTCTTTGATTTTGGGCTCTGTTTTGATTCCACATAATAGATAATGAAAGAATGTGTCAATTTATAGGAGTTACCGATCTATTTAAGAACAATTTTGTAAATATAATTCATTATCATGTAATGGCTTTATTTCAATTCCACAATATGGACCATAGATTTTCATGACTAAACATATGAGTTATAAATCTAAACAAAGACAATTTTTATAAATATGAAAATTAGGAATATATAAACTTTGTTTCTTTTCCATATAATGGACCATAGGATTTTGCGGTTAGGCATATGAGTTATGAATTTAAACAAGTGGAGTCTAGCAATCGCAATTTGTTGCCTCAATGTTTGCATCGCTAGAGCTCAATTTTGTAGCTTAGTCATCACTGTAACACATGGTATCGGGATCAAATTTTATCCATCTATTGTACTCTTTTCCCTCGATTTTTACACCGTTAGCAATCAATGCTGTAATAAGTTCATTATTGTTAGACCTATAAGCCTCATCAAGTAGATACCTTCGATTGTCAAATAACCTCACAAAGTTTGCACCGTTAGTAAGCAATGTTATAATAACTTCTCTTCTATCAGATAAATATGTAGAGTGATCAAGTGGAGTCTGTCCATCGTTATCTTTTGCCTCCAAGTTTGCACCGTGAAAAATCAATGATACAGCAACGTCATTACTGTGAGAATAAGCAGCGTAATGAAGTGCAGTCCACCCATAGTCATCTTTTGCATCAATGTTTGTACCACAACTTTGAAGATAATTAACAATGTTAACAACCCCAAACATTGAACTGAATGGCATAAGTTCATCATAATCTTTTGTAGACGAGACAAGATATATAAAGGCAAAACAATTATAATATCTGCAAATTCCCCAGATATTCATTTTGAGTCCATATATTTCTTGAAGATGGATAATATGCTCGAAGTTGTGCTTCTTAATCGCGAACTGCATTGTTCGTCTGGCGAAAAGTGATGAAAGCCCGGGTTGATGATGTCTTGATTTCCACCGAGGTAGCTATAATTAAGACTAAAATCGGTCATTTCTATATTGTTGCTACGAAGGAAACCAAAACATTTAATTGAACTGCACTGACAGCACCACTCAAGAACCCTTTTTTCGAAGATCCGTTCGTTCATGGATGTTTCAACTGAATTAATGTTGCTAAGAATGAAGGACAGTATAACAAATAATTATCAAATTAAAATTACTATTATGATGAGAATACGCATAGGAATATGAGTGCGTATAGATCAATAATTAGGTTTCTTCCTTCCACACAATCCCGAAACATTATCAGACAAGCAAGAGGCTCCTTTTCATCCTGAAAATGAAAAAAAGTGTTTTTACTAAAGGAGATACTCTTAAGGATAAAAATTTGATTTTATGATATAAGGTTAAGATGTCGGTTTGCGGTTATAAAATTGACATTTTCAATAGTGAAATAAATCATGTCGGTGGAAATGAAGATTGAGAATTGAAAATATTGTCGAATTCGATGGATTCAAGTACACGAGGTATAATCACAGCACATTTCAGTTAGTTTTCGAACATAATTTCTTGATTAAAAATTGTTTTGAAAACGAGTCTATCGCATCAAAATGTGATGATCCAGGAAGATATTCGATATTGTATCAATTGAATGATACCAAATACGTTTATCCCAATGGTCAACGATATTTTTTGATAGAGTATCCAAGTTTGAACAAACTTAATTATTGGAGTCAACTTAATTCACCCACCGATGAATTAGATGTTAATGGTAAAACTAATGCGACTGGATTCAATCCGATTCTCCTGGAATTACCTAGCAACCATGATATATTATATTTTGGTGGACTTGGAAGAAGACTAAATTCTAGTTTTACATATATCGATGGGAATATTGGTAGAGGAGATTGGTGGTATACTATTGGTATGCTTTGCACTGGAGATCCTAATTATTTCAAGCATGGATTGCCGGCAAATTATGGTGTTAGGGCACAATATGTGAGGCTTTGGGCAGGTGATCCTCAGAAAATATTTTCGATATTTGTGAAAACATGTAAAGTCACTGAATATTCGAGGATTCATCTTTTTCTTATTCATGTGTTCATTATAATTGATTCATAAAAATTTTCTCATTGTTTTATATCGACATCTAGATGTGAGTCTAATAAATATTTGAACATATATATGAATAAAACCCGAATCAAAATTCTCAACATCTTTAGGTGTGTTTATGATTGTATGAAGTCATTTCTTAAATGTATCATAGGGCTTTGAAAAGGTCGATTTTTTGATTTTACCATATTTTATCGAGGTATTTAATCAATATACATCTTCCTTCTAGAGTTGTATTCCTCTATTTTAGTATAATTCATGTTATTTGCTAAAAATATGGTATTTCTACCTCTCAATTTTCATAAAAATGATTTTCTTCAGGTATAACTTTTAATCTAATAATGCCTCATGATCCAAATTTTCACATTTATATATGATACTATAGGAGATATAGATATTAATGTTTGATTACTAGCAATATGTGACATTAATGAGCTTTGATGAAAAAGAATGTTTGTTTATGTTTTTTGCATATGCTATTCAAGATCAAATTGCATTTGACTAATAATGATATGTTGTGCAAGGATTTAGCTATAAACAATAAATATAGCTATTATCTGCTATTGTACTATAACTGGCGAACCTGAAATTTCTCCAATGACATTTTTAGCATTTTTGGAATGACGAATTTTGTCACAGCACAATGAGCGTTTCTTTCAGAACCATAAACGAATGAGATTGCTTCAAACTACTAATTCCTTTTTTGCAATATCCATTATAACCTTTATAGTTTACAGATACGAATTTCTATCATTATCTACCTTTCTAGAATCGATTCTTTTTTTCTGAGCAAATTATGATTCGGAGCACTTTCTCTATTGATACAGGGTGACCCAACAAAGTGTAGCATCTCAAGCTAGGATAAGCATCGTTTAATTCTATTGACACAGTGATAAAGAGCACCAAAAATAACCATCTTCTGCTTTGGAACCTAGATCCTAATCTTTCTCTAGGCTATGAAAAATAGATTTGTGAAAACATGTAAAGTCATTAAATATTCGAGGATTCATCTTTTTCTTATTCATGTGTTCATTATAATTGATTCATAAAAATTTCTCGCCGCTATTTCATATCGAAAAAGATAATTTTTTTCTTGATTAAAACATAAAGAAAGAATTTTATTAATATTATTCGTCTACCAAACCTAACATATCTACAACACAACCAAGAGCAGCAATCGAATCCGTATAGTCAACATAGGATAGTTCTTTGATGGAATCGAGATATTTATCGATTCTGGGGAATGACCATGAAGCGCTAACAATATTTCCATTCTCTTGCGCTTTATACTGCATGTTTTGGTCATTTCCTGCTAACGACAACGCGCACTGATGTTGGCTACTTAAAACGCATAGAAACGCTTTATACAAGCACCTTATTGGCACACTCAGCTCCTGGTCAACAATCTGAGCGGCAGTCAAATAAACGAGACGAGAAGGAATCGCTAACTTATCTCTAAGAGTCCATATCAGCAAAACCTGCATTGCTGCAGCTGCGACAAACTCATTTCTGTCAAATGAAAGTCTGATAATTGTATTTACACTACTTGTGACTTGCGAAGCTTTGGCGAAAGAAATCGCGAGACAATACAAGAATTGCAATTCTGGAGTTTTCGCGCTATTTATCATTTCTTGGCACTTAGAGACTGTCTGTTGTGTGATAAGGAACTGCTTCGGCGTGAGAACGTGTATCCAGTCAACTTCCGCGAGTCCTTTATTAAATGAAGTATTTGCAAGAAGCAAAGCTGTAATTCCGCGTTCTGTGCCCCAAATAACGGGCCACGTTTCTAAAATCGAGTGAACATCGTCGATGGATATCGTGTACTTTCCATCAACATTTGCTAAAGCCGCAAAAAAGACGTCTGCGCTTGTAGCTTTCAAATCTTGCATATTTCTAACGAGAAATGTAGTTAAAATTGCTGGGAACTGATTTAAATTTTGCTGTATTAGTGATTGAAGATGTTTTAATTGATCTAAACGCCCTCTTGTAAGAGCGATAAATAATTGCGTTGCTTTTTCGTTTCGTGTAACAGCTATACCTTTAATCAAAGGAGAAAGAGACATTGGTGACTTATCTATGAACTCGTAGAATTGTTCTGGCTGAAATTTAAAAAGTGCGTCTAAAATATCATAAACACGAGTATCTATTCCATTTGATTGAACAAACATCACTGGAACAAATCTGGGTTGTGACAATAGTTGAACATATATCGAATTTTTGGTTAACGTTTCGTTAGTCGATTGTATAATTTTGTATAAAACATTTATAATAGAAATTGGGAGGTCGTTATTCATTGATTGTCTTCCGAGAACCATGACCATGTTGTTTAATAGCTTCTCTAAGATTATAGAACATTTTTCTGGTATAAATTCTTGTATTTTGTTGTATATATTCGTCAAATCCTTTATATCTGAGTTCTCTATTAAGTTTATCATGTCATTTAGCTGCTTCTCTCGAGGATCTCCGTCGGATTTGCCGAAAAACCAATTCAATGCCATAATAATTGATTTCATGTCACATGTCTTTTTTTATACTTTTTTGTTAGAGAAGGAATAGAGATCAAAGCTTTGTTCGTTATCTATATAATTGATGTATGGAAGCTATATCTGGATGTGCCAATGATTTTGTCTTTAACATTTTTGGAGAAATCAAAAATTGAAATCTAAGCTAATGATTTTCAGCAATTCCAATTAATTGCTTCACATCCATGTTATTATTTAAAAGGATCTATATGTATAAAATGATTAGAATATGTATTATAATAAATCATTTCTAGGGGCGTCACTGAATTTTGGCAATATTTTTCCTTCTGCGGTGTAGTCCCGCGACCTTCATAACTTTTTATCTGATCAATATTTTTTCGATTTGAAAGTACTTTCATGTACATATTGATAGTTGTCTATCCAGTGGTATAAGTGG